>JBANCV010001082.1:0-19580 GCA_037040105.1 Amiota albilabris | reverse complement strand
CACACAAAGATGGCGGCACCAGAAAATGCCCTGCCAGAAAAGTTCGGAAACTTTTAACACACACCTTGTATAATAAAGATAAATATGTATGTTCATATGCTATATGGTAGATGAATGCAGCGAAGAAGGGCTATTGGACTGATGTTCTGACAGATTGTGAAGAGTGGAGAATGTGGAGTGGAATGGAATAGTTTTGTGTTATAGGAGGGGATTGATAAATCGAATTGATGAACTGAAAAGATCAAATCGAATGGTGATTTATAAGATACTTAAACTTATCAAAGATTACTAATACTAGTAATTAAATAATAATGAAAGAGTTGAAACCACAAATATATAGCATGCGATATTTTGTTGATTGTTTGGTTTGGTTTGTTTTTTGCAATTTGGCAATTTGCTACTTACGGTTTTTTTTTTTTTTTTGTATACAATGAAACTGAACTCACTTAGATCATCGCCAGAGTTAGAATTTGAATTAAATTAAATAAACACTCTCTATTTCTGAGACACACGCACACATACCGATACCAATGTGTATATATAAAAAAGATACAAATAAGAACACTAATGAAAAGAAGAAATATAGCAAATGAATCTCATAAGAACTTTAAATTAAAAACAAGAAAATATGATTGTACAAAAAAAAAAAAAAAAACAGATATCATGCCTTCCATGGTAAAACTACAATATTTACTAACCCTTAAAATTGATTGATTGCTTAATATTTTTATTGAATTATGACAATTTTATAGTGTTCAAGCAATTCAATTTCTATTTACCATATGTATCCAAATTTTAGCTTCAAATATTGTAACACAATATTTTGACTTTTTGATTTTAAGGCTTGACCATGGTCTGAGCCCATAGAAGAATACATCTAATGATAGAAAAATTATTATGGACACCCTTAATAATTTTGCACCTCTACTTAAACTAAAAAAGGCCTCTGGTCTGCTGAGCAATTAATCAATCAATAAGTCAATCAGTCAACATGTCTGATGGTAAAACACCCTCTGAATACACCATCTCCTAATGCCATGCCTTTATTACAAGGCAACCAACTCAAGAACTGTTTAGAGTTCAAACTGATAGTATCTCGGGTATCAAGTCTGACCAGTAGATTTTGTGGTGGTCAGGGGCCCAAGGAACTTGTCTCTCTCCTGAGCAGCTGAGACGGCACTTTATAGGTATATCATGGTGGCTGTGGTTGTTACCCAAATGCGGGTAGAATATTAAGTCGACGTAGATTTGCGTTAAATAACAGGGTGCTGTGACTCAAAGAGTGGAAAAGGTTTAAGATATCATGATGATTAAGAATATGAACTCTACAATGGTGTGCAGGTCCAAAGTACTAAAATAAATAGATAATATCTGATTTACTAGAAATACATACTGTATATTTATAATTTTATGAAGTAATGGTCATAATGATCGTATAAAGATATTTAAAATTATATTTGAAAGTATAAGTATTTCCGATAATTTCAAATGGAAATGTATTTCGGACATTTCATTGCTTCATTTACTTCAAACCAGTTGTGAGTAGTAGCATTGGTTTAGATGAATGAAATGAAGTATTGGTGTGAAGTGAGTGATTTCATATTGATTAATGTGTGTGTGTGTATAAAAATGATTTTGTGAAAACCCATTCCCACTCGTCTTCACATGATCTAAGATATCGAACTGAAACTTCTAAATTTCTTTCTTAGTTCTTGAGAGATGAGGGCTTTTGTAGTAATATGAACAATGATAATTTCAATTACTTATCTTTGAAATTCACAAACGAATGACACGAAGTCTCAAAATAATAAATAGATTATAGATTATTATATATATAATCTATAAAATCTTTTGTTAATTCTCAAGAGAATACGTGATTACTTTAGAGGTTATATGTACTAAGTATATAGAAAATCAACAAAATCACATATGTAGGCATAAACTTATTTCAGCATTGTAGAACTTATACTTAGGCAACAGCGAGCTCTCTACTACTTATTGATTGGAATTTTGTTTTATTTATACAAATAGTATATTATTATTGTATATTTTATTGTTGGAATGCACTTTTATACAATGAATTCGAATGCAATTCCGCATGCTTATCACCACCACAAAACACAAAAAAAAAAAAAAAAAAAAAAAAAAAGCCAACACCATTCAATATAATTTGGCACACAAAGTTGAAGAGATAGTGGTGAGGATCGATGGTGGGGGCTGGATGTGGAGGGCCATTAGTAGTGGAAGAAAATGGGTGGTTGGAGGAAGAAGCTACAATGGCGCTGGCATCATCATCATCATCATCACAATCGCTTCATATTCATAAAACGATAAAGTTTTCCTTGGAAAAGCTATAAGCAAAAACTAAATAAAATATAAATAAACAAATAAAGATGTTAACTTTGGTTAGGTCATAGTTTTTAATACACTTCTCCCCCGATTAATGCTCACATACACATAAATTGGAATCGATTTGATCGATCCATTGATGCATCAATGACTTGTATAAAGGTTAATTTGATAAAAAAAAAAAAAAAAATACATATTTTACTATTTATTAATTTATTTTACAAGACTAAAGTTTATATTTAATACTATATAACGAGTGACTAGCTGCTATGGCTTTCGAATCATGATTTAATAATATTTGTGGTCCAGATTTTTATGTGGGAATTCGTAATTTAATTATAATTTTTGGAGGTGTTTGGAGAAATTGGTGGGGTTTTTATGAGTTGCGATAGGAGTTTGGAACCCAAGAGAGAGAGAGAGGCCCTAATGCTCCCGAAGTGTTGGCTGACAGGAGTCCAGAAGTTGAGCTACAGTGAGTTCAACTTATCAGAAAAAGGACGGACTTTAAGGACGTGTTGATATTGATTACGTGTATAATAAATATTTTATATTATGATCTATGTACTAAGTTGGATCTTAAAATAAAGATCATGATAATTAATAATTTATAAACGATTTACCATACATTTGTTTTAAGAAATAAACTTTGGTTCGTTGCCAAAACGTAGGCACTCTGATTCTATGTTACAAATATCACATGAAAGTTCGAGTACATTCAAAACTGAATGTTGTGTAAAGTGTATAGAAATAATTATATATAGAAGCAATTAGTTTATGGCTTTCATAAACATATACATACAAATACTATTGTATATAAATGTATGTACTTATATGCACATAGTATGTACATTAATATATTATTGTACATATGAGTGAGTATGTTTGTACATTTCTATTTACAATGAAGCGATGTGCGTGAATCATTTTTTGAGTAACAATGAATGAACATCATCATTATTGATTACGTCATTATCATTATGTTCTAAACAATTGCAAAACAAAAGCTCCAATTTCGGAACTTATCAGAATCGCTTATTCCAATGAAAAAAAAAAAGCACAGAAACACTACAAGAAACTAGTAAAATAATAAGAAAATTTGTTATCTTTGGTATTTTGTTTTTATAATTATTTATTTATTGGTATGTTTCAATATAATTCACAAACTCTTCTATCTGTAAGCTCATAAATCCCAAATTAAGTAATAACTTACTTCGATTATTATGAATTTCGCTTGAATTGTAAAAAAGATAATAAAACAAAAAACCCGTACATATTTTTCATAAGAAAAACAACTCATTTTTTTTATATTCTTATTTTGGAAAAATAATTTCGTTTCTATCATGATATGATCGATCATAATCTATGGGTCTTAATCATTTGCTGAACTTCAATTGATAATGAGAATTTGAAGAAATTGAAAAAATTTCGCTTCTAACACATTTTTCAATATCCATGAAATTATCTTATCTTGTAAGATCATAAATCTCATAAATACTTCTATTCCATTGGATCGTAAATAAAATAATAAAAAAAAAAACTAAAAAACATGTATAGTTTTTCATAAGAATTTTTATAAATAAATTTGTTTCTGGACTTTTTTTGTGTTTTGTGGCTTTATTAATCAACATGTGATTATTGAACCAAATTTTTTTTTTTTTTTTTTAAGAACCGGAAGTAAAATTATATAAATTCTTAGAGAAGTGCAAAATGTTTCTACATATTTCTATGAATATTATAATGAAGACAAAGAATGAAAAACAATTTTTAGGTTTTCCAAAGAACTCTGACTCTGTGCTAATATCTATCTGGTTATATATTTTTGTTACTAATAACTATTTTTTTTTAATTTTGAATATTGGAAATATGTAATTCCTAAGTGAGGATAAGTTCATCAACTACTATGGTGTATGAGAAAGCAATTTTTAGCGAAAGTACGTGCATATAATTCAAAATCTCCGATACTTCAAAGTAAAACAATTTACGGAAAATCACTCTTTAGACCTATTTCAAGTTTAGTCCATTATTTGAATTGAATTTTGAAAGCAATAAATATTTTATTACGATATTTCAAATTTTGTCCATTATTGAAACTTATTTCGAACTATCAATTATGATATATTGTAGTACATATATGTAGCAGTGACAATGTGAGTCCTCCCGCCCGTCCCCCAATCTCATCAACTGTATGTTTGTATGTACTGATTGAAAGACCCTCGTATTTTTAGTTAATAAATTGGTATAGAATAAGTAGAAACAAAAGAATGAATTGCTGTGTGTCTTGTACAATCATTTCATCAATCAGTTTGTTGTCTACAATAGAAGAACGTCCGTTGTCGTTGTCGTTGCCGTTGTCTTGTTGTCGTCATGCCAAAGAGTAAATCCAACTTGACATGTTTTATAATTAGTGAATGCGTAAAATGAATGTATCTACGAGTATTAACGAAATATTTTGTTCGAAACATCAACCAAGTTCGTACATACAACAATATACATATGACAAACAAATAGACACACACACGCATTTAGATACATATAAGGTAATACCGATACCGATATAAAATATATGTAAATAAATATATGTAATAAAAATATAGACTCTCTGAATGAATGGTTAGAGTTTGAATTTGATTTTGATTTTTAGGTTGACGACTAAATAGTTTGATAGATTTGATGGATGATGTAGAAGAAAAGGGCAGAGCAGATGCTAAATATTGAGAAGCATAAGTAGTTTCCTTATGATATGAATGAGTTAATATGCCATTTTCAGACTCAAACCAAAAAATTAAAATTAGGAGAAAGATTTAAGAATTTATGGAAAAACATAAAGACAACAATGACGACAACGACACCGACACCGACAACACATCAATCCAATTCAATCCAATCGAATCGAATTAAATTACAAAAAATACGTTTTTTTTTATTTAGTTATGCGCAACCTGTTTGAGTGCAAACAATTTCGATATTCATACGCCTACATTGTCAAATAGATCATCGTCATCATCGTCATCATGACCAAAGTATTTGTTTTTATCATCATAAATATTTTATAGTCTTCTGTTTTTAAGATTTTGAACAACTAAGCAATCTGACCAGCAGCAGCAGCGGCCAAATGTTGGTTTACTGGTTTTCAATATTAATATTCTTATATTCGATTTAAAGATCTTTTAAAGATCTGGTTACTATGTACTTGTATAGAGTAGTAGAGTCTTCAGCAGTCAATCGTCGTCATAGTTGTTTTTATATAAACAAATGATTATTATATTATAGTGATTGTGATTGTCTTGTTAAGTGATCTATTCATATTTAAATTATACTGTATACTACTACTACTCATACTATCTTAAACAAGAAATTTTATTGATGTTAAGGAAAAACAACAAAAAGTAGAAACACAAATTTCAGTTTCATTGAAACTTTCATAACTTTCACAAATGACAACGTTGTTTGGTATTATAATTGGACAATTTATTATGTATTGTCATTTGTCATTGTTGAATAATTTATGTAAACAATAGAATTGAATAGAGACACAGAATCAGACACTGACTTTGACTTTGATTCTGAATAGAGATATTAACCCATATTAATAGTACATAATCTAGTTTTGTTTATATCTATAAGCAACTTTTAATTCAAAAGTTCTTTCTTTCTTCAATCAGTTTGACACAGACAATGACTATTCACTCGTTCAATTCTTCAATAATAATTGTATTTTCTATTATCCTGAATAGAAGCATTATTTTCGTAGTTTATAGCCACACCTCGTATGTACATGGAGTTCTTAAATTGTCTCTAGTTATACGTTGTTTGTAAGACACATTGAAAGTCGATTTAGTTTAATATGAACATGTGTCCTGGAGACAAGCAACAACTATTGATACACGTTAATCAACATTTGCTTGGAAATAAATACATATGTAGATCCGGAGATACCAAAAATCGATTAATACTTATTTTGGTGGTATAACTATGTGTCACAGCACCCGGTTGTTTAATACAACTCCATATCGAGTTCATACTCTACAAGCAACTGGGTATGCTACTCCAATGGTCAGTACTGACGCATGTTTCATGCGTGACAAAGTCACTACCAGTAGAGCTCTATGAAGCTCAGGAACTGGTCTCCCTCAGACAATAATAATCCCACCTCTTTATATACACAGTGCAACGGACAACCCTCAAGTTACAAGCGGGCGAATCCTCAAAAATATTAGCCATTCCATTTCGTAACTCTATCTCTATTGAAAAGCGCCTGACATTATAGTAGTTCTTAGTTATACGCTATTTAAGTTAAGTCAGATGTGGTTGGAAAATATTTAACACTCTTTATACTGAATACCAAACTTGCAAAATCTTTTTTAGAATTTACTGTGGTGTTCTTAAACGTTAGAAATACAATTTTGAATGTATTGAAAAGAATATGTTGCAAAGTACAATATTTTCTTCGTCCTCACATCTGTGAGAGGGGTATCCTTTCCCTTTTAGTCTGTCTACCAATTAGTATCGTAAGCATCCTGAAAATACTCCTATAATTTTCCTAATTGAACTTTGACAATGATTTCGTACATAAAGTCAAGCTACATGGAGGATGCTCCATGTACAAAGCAAAATAAGTTTCTCAGCTTATTACATCAAAACAGATTGATGATCTGAAATCCCTTTTCGATTTTGTCCCCCTTTAAACTAGTCAACTGCATTTTATTGACTTAATATCTGATTGTCTCCTTTTTGGAAAAGAACAAATTTTTGGAATAAAAAAAAAAAAATTAAGTAAATCTTAACAAATAATTTCAAATAATTTTTTTAAAAAAGAATATAAAGTTTATGAACTTTACTTACCATTTTTGATAGTTTTTTCTTTCTTCTTGTTTTTATTTTTAATAATTTATAATTATTTTTTTAATTAATTTATTTCAAGTATTTTCTTTTATTTTTGATTGAATAAAAACTGCTAATAATCTATAAAAAAAAAAAAAATAATAAATATGTTGTATATAATAGAATTATTAAAATTTGTATTAATTTTTTGTGTTTTTGTTTTTTGTTTTTGTAATGACAGAAATATAACAAAGAAATGTTGGACCAAATAATTACAAAGAGTTTGAATCAAGGTAAAAGAAAATTACCAACAAAGAACCCAACAACAAGTGAAACAAACAACAACATCAACATCAACGATGATACTTGGTCAAAATTGTTGATAGAATCTTTAATGGAGACAAATACATCGAGTGCTGAATGTCATCGGAAAGGAGCAACACCGTTAGACAGCTCTAAAGGTAAATATATATGTATATATTAAAAAAAAAACAAAAAAAAAAATAAAAAATTAAGATATCAAAAAAATGTAACGTGAAAACAAGTTGTAAATAAAACAGAAATTCAAGTTTAATGCTGACACGATTTTATGAACTTGAACTTGTGCACAATTTACACACACATACACAATTATTTTAATACTAACAAACAAAAAAAAAAAAAAAAAAATATTATTGATAAATTATTTAAAAACAAATTTTTGTAGTCAATATTTAAAGTTATTCTATGTGAAATTTCTTTCTTTTATAATAATTTTGTATTATTATTATCTAATTTTTTTTTTTTTTTTGTATTTACAATATTTTTGGAATTATTTAGTTAAAGCAAAAATGTGTCAAAAACAAAATCAACATTCATGCATTCATTGATTTTTGTTTTTTTTATTTGTACTTTTTCGTATAATTTTATTATTTATTTGATATGTGTTTGGTAATTTTCTAAAAAAAATTTTTTTTTTATGTTTTGATTTTTTTTTGTATTTTTTGATTTTTACAGAACCAACAAGAAAAAGCAACGAGGTAAAACAAACAATAATGAATACTACGGCTACGACGACTCCGGTGACTCCGACTGATTCACAAGAAACAACACCAAGAACACCAACAACAGCGTCGACAGTAATTGAAGTTAAAAAACAACACCAAAGATCAGAGACCAATGATGAAAATTGTAGTGCACGTCGTAGAAGAAATACGTCTAAAGAGCCGAGTATCGCGATAGAGACTGAATTATCGAAATTGCCGGCAAAATGGAAAAGTCATAACGCCTTCGCAGACGATGACGACGCTACTGCTGCTGCTGCTGCCGCAATAAAAACAAAAAACATAGCAGCAGAGAAGTCAAAGCTGACGCAAGCATCAGCAGCAGTAAAAGCTCGAGAAAGTAACAAAATCAAACAAAAACAAAATCAAAACCAAATGGCTAAACAACTTAACAACCATCATAATAATAATGATTATGATTATGATCATGATGATGATAATGTGAATGGTAAAGTTTCTGTTACTAATTCTAATGATTGTAATCTTCACGATAATATTGATGATTACAAATTTGTGTACAAAAAAATAAATCAAAACCAGTGTATTGATAATACTAAAGATTATGATGATGCTGCTGCTGCTGCTGCTATTACAACTGCTACTGCTGATACTGGGGCTGGTGCTGGTGCTGGAACTACTAAAGAAACACCTGGTGCTGATGCTACTGCTGCTGCCAAACCCAAAAAGACCAGATATAAAACAAGAAAAGGTTATGGCAATAGTAATAACTTTACCATACCCAAGGCCTTTGAGAAACCCTTGAGTGCTGCTGTTGGTCCACAATTCTGGCAAGGCTATCAAATTCGAGCATTCGATTCTTTACATAATAATGGTGGAAAGAATAGTCTGGCGAGATTGCAACAAAGCTTACGACAAGAAAAAAATATTGATTGTGATATACAATTTCCAATTCAAAAACCCACATATAGTGAGATTTATGGCAGCAAAATGCCGGATAAGAAATATAGTGATGTTAAAAGTGCTTATAGTCGTCAAAATTTATTGCATGAAAGTAAACAGAAACAACAAAAATTAAAACAACAACAGCAGCAAGAACAAGATCAACAGAAACAACAACAAAAAGAAAAACAATTAAAACAAAAAGAATTAGTGAAACAAAAGACAACACAAAAACAACAAAAGACACCAAAACATAATACAAGTACAAAAGTGACAACAAAATCATCCAAGTTGAGTTACCTGGCAAAGCCAAGAATTCAACCGCGTACAAATAAAACAACTGTCTCTCGGGTCTTGCGTTCCCATCAAGCGCGTTTTCAATATAATCAATCTAAACTTCCACCACCACCATCAACATCATCAAAGATGTCAATGACAGCAGCATCCTCAGTTGCCATACTACGAAATGAATCCAAAATGAAGCCAATGACAAATAAATTTGAAACGAAAACATTGCAACAACAACGGCAACATTATAGTATATGGCAACCGATTAGTAACGAAATTATAGCCGAACTAAATAAACCACAATCATCATCATCTGCATCTAAGAAACAACCACAAACTGCTGCATCAAATGTGAACTCAACTGGCACTTGTACTATGCGTCGTTGGAACTGTTCCAAACGACAAGTTGATCCAACAACATCAACAGCAGCACCGGCAGCAGCAACAACAACAGCTTCCAATGAATCGATCGATCAGATACCATCATTTCAATATGTTAAATGCCATGATATCAAGCCAACAACAACAACTCATCAAAACCCTAACGAGCCTAGAACTGTAAAATATCGTGGTATTTGTCGACCTCTTAAAATTGAAGATTTACAAGTTCCCTTAACTCGAGCTTGCCATACATTGACCAAGGAACAACTAAGTCTGTTTAATGCAGCACTTATCAAAGCCAAAACGAGTATCACTAAAAAAGATAAGGCTGTTGGAGGTGGCAACAAAAGAGATGCTGGACCTATTGATCCCCCAAATGTATTAAATCAAGCTGGTGATTTCTGCACTAAGGCTACATTGCGAACAATGACCGATAATAGGTGAATATACATATATGTATACTATATGTACAAATTTTGTAAATTGAATTTTTTTTTATACCCTTCACACGAAAGTGAGAAAGTAGTATTATCACTTTGATTTGATGATTGTACAGCGTATGTGGGAGTCCGCATTAAGTATATAGTATATGAAAATGATTAGCATGCTGAATAGAATCGATTTAGCGATATCCACCCTTTCGTCCGTTGGTGTACATGTCTACTATGCTTCTATCGAATTTTCCGATTACTGGAAGTGGTAGCCCCAACCAAAAAAAAAAAAAAAAAAGAAAGAAAAGATTTACCATAAATTTATACATTATTAACAGTTTTAAGAATTATTATAAAAGTCTTTTGCATAAGCTTCAGTCAACCACAGACAATAATTTCTCTTGTTTTACAACTCTATCAATCATTCTATCACAATCAATCAATCAATCATTGAATAAGTTAGTCATTGGATTGCGCGTCGCTGCTGCGCTGAAACTTAAAAAAGCTAACCGGCAAATCAACCAAATTCAAATGATGTCATCGTCGTCACCTCTGTGCTTTATACGCTTGTTGGGGCTGGCTCTGCTTAGCACACGCTTCTTATTTACCACACTCTTTCTCTCTATTTCTCTGTCCCTCTCATAAGCTTGTTACACTCTGTATACATTCCCATATTTTCTCTGCTTTCGACTCTCCACTCTCCACACGGTCTCTCACCCTATACCAATGCCTTTTTAATTTGGTCTTCCTGAAGCCATAAACCTCTCACTTATCATTTGCTTATTTGTCTGTTGTGTTTCTCTCATTTGACGCTAACGACTTCGACGTCGTCATCGTCATCGTCATCATCATCATCATCATTATCGTCGTTATTTGTTTGTTTGTTTAAATAAGTTAAGTATAAGGCAAGCCCCAGTGTTGGCGTCGACGTCAACAGCGTTATACATATATATGTATGTGAGTATATAAATTTCCATATAGCGTATGGCTTGGTTTCCACCACCACGACCACCGGCGTCTAACAGTCACAAAAAGCTCATAAAGCACAAGAAAAAAAAAAAAATATAATGAAAATATAACAAGTTTAAATGTTTGCTGATATTATCTTCCCGTATTGCAATAGTTTCAGAAGTTCTATGATAGTAAAAAAAAAACTACTTAAGTAGCCGCTTTCAGTTCACACTTAATCGTTAACCCTTTCCGTCAGTAATGCAAATTGTTTAGAATTTTGTATGAACCGATTAATAATTTTTCATTATCCCCTATCCTTACTTATAAAATACAAATAGATCATAATTGGCATTTAATTGCAAAAAAAGTTATCCGTTTAATCACCGATAAGTAAGGAATGTTTAGAAATCTTATCACTGAGAACCGATTCAGAGTTCCTCCTTGATGTATTTATAAACAGAGCCAGTATTGGTAAAACTTAAAGAAAATAACTAAAATAATAGATTGTTATTAAACCGGGAAACTTTAAAATTACAAAAATTTGATCAGATTTAATAAGAATAATATTTCGAAAAATTGTGTAAGTTTCTAAATTAACTTAGTCGAACTTCACTTTACCATGCTCGCATCAATGTCTACTTGTATAATGAGCACTTTCGATATACAAATATAAGAATGACGCTTTTTTGACCTATAACCAGTATTTTTTTAATTTTTTTTTTTTTTTTTTTTTTGTTGGGCTTATATTCTTTTCTGGTACTTAACATTTAACGCTGTTTGATCAATAACAAACAAAAAACAAAACAACACTTAGCACCCTTAAAAATTTCATATTCACCCCTTCAATCC
The DNA here is from genome assembly GCA_037040105.1 of Amiota albilabris. NCBI lineage: Eukaryota > Metazoa > Arthropoda > Insecta > Diptera > Drosophilidae > Amiota > Amiota albilabris. The sequence goes on along the minus strand of JBANCV010001082.1, from coordinate 7,567 downwards.
CATTTCTATTCTCTTCTTATATTCATTACTCAAACTCAGTTGTCCTATTCGCTGATGAATAGCTTATGAAGTTTCTGCAAATGTTTGTTATATGATGGAAAACACCCTGGAGACTCCAAAATTATCAGGCATTCACTCAAATTAGTTCTTCAATATACAATAATTAGTATTTGTTTCTATTGTGCCCCTAAATTGTGGACATGTTTATTGTTTTGTGCACCCCGCACAGTTTTGTAAATTTTACACTAGTATAACTAACTACAATAAAAATTGTATTAGCAAAATTTGAGGATTCGCATGGTGAACAGATTTCTATTTGAATTGAGCTTAAAAACAACAATATATTGTATTATTTGATAAAAACACATGTTATATACATATAAAAATCAAATCTATCTATAGTTGAAATTACTATGTATATGTATCAGCTCGACGAATCGAATTGATTAAGCTCTGTCAGTCTGCATGTATGCAAACTAAACCCTTAGTTTTTGAGCTAGAGAGTTCGATATACGCTGCATACTTGTCATAATCAGCCGAATCGGACCTCTAGAAGGGGTACCTCCCATACAAAACTAAATTCAAATTCATATTCCTAATAGAACAAATTTTTTTTAAGTTATCGAACTGAAATTTTGACACTATAAGTGTCTGAGTCATAACCATTCACCATGAAAATTTCAAAATCCTAGGATTACTGGAAGCTATTTCCATACAAATATGAAGGTTTCAATGTTGAAACGCAGTATGTATACTGACTCTACCCTAAGCATTAGTTTCAGAGGATACATGATGCATTTCTGTTTTTTTATTTCAATAACTATAGAAATAATTTTCTGGTCAAATTCAAGAAAATGATCTGCAATATGATTATTCTAATAGAGAATCTTGTTTACTAAAGAAAATTCTTCACTCAAAAACTATTATGTCTTTTCTTTCTATTCAAGACTCAAATGCCCACTCTTCTTGTTAATAGCGAAATGTCACAATTCAGTTTGGCTGGTTCACAATGGCACCACACCACATCGCATCTCTAAGTCCGATTAACTTCGTGACTTTTACTTGGTTATTTTTGACATTGACCTTGATATACATTTCACTCCTACGACAGTCTTCCTTGCGTGCATTCATCCTATAGCCTGCGTGAGTCGTTCCTATGTCTATGCCGATACCTATGGAGGGAGACATTGCGTGTATGCGTGCATTTATCCTTGCGTGCATACACACAAAGCGACCATAAACTTGAAAACACAAAGCGATTTAAGCTTTTCATTAATGTTTTCTTTTTTCTATATAGGCTACACTCACTGATTTAGTGATGATATTTGTAACAGATGGAATCCACTTCCCACTGAAGTGTATACATGAAAACGATCAGAGTGACGATGATAATCAATTAAGTCATATCCGCCAATCCGTCCAACCGACCAGACTGAGCATATTTATGCAAAGGGTCTATTACGATTAGAGTTTTCCCAAATACTAGAAAAGTTAGTCACTATACAAAATTCACATTAAAACTGTTGTTATTTTAACTGCATGAGGGATGTAGCCACGTATAACTGCAGCCTCAAGGCAGGGTACGATTGATGTCGAATAATTTCGGGACGTAGAGAATTAGAGCTGTAATTGTTATTCTTTTCAAAATTGTTGGTTGTAGTTAGTATGGTTTTTTTTATTTTAAGGGCTGTGAAAGGTTATAAATGTTTCGGTGAAACAAAGTTAATGTTCCGTCTTGTATTTTTATTAGAAATTTGGGTCACAAATTTATCATCAACTACTGTTTTGCAGGAGCGGCCTTAGCCATTGTGAGGTTCCGTTTTAGTTTTTTCTTTTATATATTTCTCTACCGAAATAATGTCATAATGATTTAAAAAAAAGCCCACCTCTGACATGAGCCGGCAAACAGAATGTACAGTACAGTCCTTCTAACAAACAAACAAAAATATGATTGGTCTCCTAAAATCTGTTTTGTCCTCTGCAGCTGTGCAGCAGTTCTAGCTCTGTAAGAATGTAATTGTCAAACACTCAGCTCAAGTTTTATTAATGGGGGAAACACCAATAAAATGTTCTACCAAAGACTATAGAAATGCATAGACTGGACAACTCTGTTATTTTTGCTCTCCCCGATTAATCTCCCCAACAACAACTGTACACATTTTTCTCGAAATTGGTTTTGCAAGAATTAGTAGGGGAGAGTAACAGTAAAAATGTGCGAGAGTTATCCAGTCCAACAAATTTTATATAAATTGGAAGCTGTTCAACGTTCCTCTCAATAATAGCCAATCGTCTCACATGTAAATTAAGTGTATAAGAACAAAAAAAAAAACAAAAAAAAAAAAAAAGGTTTTATGAAATCTCCTGCTAGCATTGATGATTTCCCAATTTATTATTGTTACACCGAGGTCTTTATGTATATCGCAGTTAGTTATCTACCAGTCTGCATTGACAATTGTTCGAAGTACAATAATTTTGATTGCTGTCCCTGAATTAGATTAATGTTCGTTTTCTTGGTAGTTCCCCACAGTTGATAGCCGTACGTTCATATGGACTTGATTATACTTTTGTAAAGCACTAGTTTCCGATTGATTGACAGCTTAGATTTTCAGTTTTAGTTTTCATGTGATTTGCAAATTATTGTATGAACAATTCCAGGCGTAAGGCTCGAAATTCAAATATACATTAGGTACTATTTGGGTTCTTGCGCGAGGCCCCTGCATCAGCGAGGCCCCAGACGTTTGCCCTGCTTGACATCCCCAAAGGGCGCCCCTGCTGTGTTGGGTTAAGCTGGGGGTAAATATTTTCATAATAAAGCGATAAATTTGCAAGAATTCACAAGAAGGGATCAATGATGAGTACACATGAGAAATGAATAGACGTGCCCAAATATGTAAATTTAGCGCCTTTATAACCGTGATGTGTTGTTAGTATTGTAAGTCATTTTCATAATTATAATCCGAATGTCGATTTTGTTTCTATGTTGCTGTTGTTGTACTGCGATCGATCAAACTCAGGATAATGATGGATGATGACTTCAATCAAGTATGATCTAATACTGCAAATTTAAACTTTCTTTAACTTTACTGCATTTAAGTAAAATGAGCTAAAAATCTATGTATTGTATTGTATATAATATTTTACTACTATTATTGTATAATCATATAATCATGTGTTTTCATCCTTTTTAGGAAACTTGAACTGGATACCAAGGAATCACCATACAACAATGACTTGCTAATGCGTAAGCATCAGATTATGCTTGACAAGGAAGAAAGAGCTCGTAGGAAGCGATCAAATAAACAACAACAACAACATCATGAACAACAAAATGATTGGGAAAAAGGTCAACAGATGCTGGATTTCTTACAGGAAGAATTGAAACGAAATGAGGAAGAGATTTTAAAACAACAAAAATTGAAAGCACCATCGACAAATAATGAGATGAGTGCTGAGTTGCAAATGCGTGAAAATGAAAATAATCGTTTGAAAAATATGCGAGAAATTTTAATGAAACATCAACAGTTTATAAAAAATGAACACCTACAAAAATCAAATCAGGAAAATGAAAATGAGCAACAAAAGCAGCAGCAGAAAATGCATGAACTAAACAAAAAAGAATTCCAAAATAATATTGGCGATGTTAAAGCATCCGATAGTAATGTTGCAAATAACACGAACAAAAATGTACGTTTTGTGATTTTAAATAAACAATCGGATGAGGTTATGGTTGATGATGGATGGGTGTTACGTTCGCATGAAGCACGAAACCAAAGTCAGCAAATTAATGAGCAACAGGAGAAGCATTCACTACACAATATTCCACAATATTCAAGGCGACAACAGATACTACGCCAGCAGAACAGATCACAATCCGTGGTGGTAGGATCTACTACTGCCCGAAAGGATCCTACATTATTGGTTAAGGATCAGGGACCCTCACAGCAGCAACAGCTACTACAAGAGCAACAACTCCAATCATCATCACAATCACAGGAACGGCAACAGCCAAAACAATTATCACCACCGCCACAAGAAAACCACAAATCTCTTGAGCAACAAGAACAACTGGAATTGGTATTCGCACAGGAACAGAAGAGAGCATATAGAATTCCACAGCAACAACAACGAGAACAATTGCCATCACTGTTCCCCCAGAAACAACAACAACAACAGCAATTTCCATCATTGGTCCCACAGAAACAACAAGAACGATTTCCATCACTGATCCCACAACAACGACAACCAACGCCAAGACCTTCAAGGCCACAAACGCCAAGATTTTTAAAGCAACATAGTAAAGAACAACTGTCATCGCTAATCCCACAGCAACAAAAACAAACACCAAGAATTCCACACGAACAACAAGAACAAATAGCATCAATATTAGCAGAACAACAAAACCCGAGAATTCCTGATGATGAGATACAAACGAAAACATCATCACAGTTTACAAAGCAAGGACGGCAAACAACTTTACTTCCAGAGCAACAAAATCAGTCGTTTTCCCAACAGAAACAGCAACAACAACAAACATCTAGAGCTCTTTCAAGACAAGAAAGTCATGAACAATTGACAACACTATTTCCAGAGCAATTGGAAAAGACACCAAGACTTCCATTGCAACAAACGCCGAGATTTCCAAGACAACATCAACAAAATCAAGAACAACTGACATCGCTGTTTCCACAGCAGAAGCAAAAGCAAGAAATGCCAAAATTTTCAGAAAAACAAAATCAAGAACCGCTGGCATTGCTTTTCCCACAGCAACAGAAGCAACCTCCAAGATATTCTAATCATAAAAATCAAGAATCTCTGGCAAAGCCGTTTCCCGAACTGACCCCAATGTTACCAGTACAGCCAAAACAGCAACAGCCCAGTGTCAGTATCTTTGAGCAAGATACAGCATGTGGTGTAACCAAAAATTGTGTAATACCTGTTGTAACGAAATGTGATAAGGCAACCAATACACCTTATTTTAACTTTAACAACTTGGAAGATCATCACAAGAATAAAGTAAACAAAAACCGTAACAATAAGTCGCATGAAATGGAAAATATTGAGATTAAAATGCCTAAGAAGGAAGCCAACACCAAACTGATAATCAAATGTGTCACTAAGGACTTTAGTCAGTATTGTGATATGGAAGCTGGAGGGGATTATAATCGTAAAAGTAGCCGACAAGCTGCAGCGGGATCAAAGGTACAACATCAAGAGGACAATAACGACAATCAATATTCGATAAATAATCTCAATGATTTGTTAAGTCAACGCAAAAATTTTGAAAGTTCCTGTTCGAATAGCCTTTTCTATAATAATCCGATTTATTTGACTCCTTGGGAATTATTTAACAAGTGAGTATAGATCATATAAATTATTCTTTAATCACAATTACATGTACAAATATTTTGTATATTCTCCATAGATATTCGAATGAAGTCTCTGATGAAATCTCTGATGAATTGAAGAAACAATTTGATGCTGACGTGGCTAATTTTGTGCAGAACTTTATTAAATCAGAAACTGAATTTTAATATCCTCGTAATACTCAAATTACTTACCTAACCCCCTCCCAGCATCCCCGGTACCTAAGAACACAATAACACCCAGTAGAAACAACAATAGATTTGCTTGATTTTGATTACAAACAAACAACAAAATAAATAAATAATAAATGGAATAAATCGGAATATTTTATTCACGTATCAACTTTTACAAGTTTATAACAAACAAAAAAAATCAGGAATAAGTATAATAAGTTAAGTCGTTTGTTCAGTAATTTTATGTTTATTTGTTTTCATATGATAATCAAATGTTACCGGGAATGGTTCATCTAAAAATTTGATGTTTACATTATACTAAGTATATTATGATTATATTTTGTATTGTACGCACAATTATTCCAATTCATGTTTGTACAAATTCTCATTCAACATTTTGATACATACGCAGGAATTTTGAATTTCTTGAAATATTTATTCGATTGTAATGTTCGAGGGAGGTCAAGACTTGTGCGCACGAATTAAAATTTTGGGTATATTACATAATCAATCGGAAATGCAAGCAGTCCTAGGACAGTCACGACGCAGACAGACACTTTCACTCTCACATAATCGATATGTTAACCACTCAGTATTTAAAAGTTTAACAATAAAATTTTATGATGAAACCATTCCCTTTCATATATACGTTCTTATGTGTTGATGTTTGCTTTTTGAAATTCTTTGTGTAATTTTTTTTAAATAAATATTAATGTGTTTAAACTATATAAATGTTTACAAGTCTAAAACGTTATTTTATCAATTGTATTTCCTTTTTTTTTTTTTTTTTTATATTTTACATACATATGTATTTATGTATTCCATCCAGTGAATTTTACCATAGATTGTAAATCACTTTGGCAAGTTTGGATGAGTTGATCATTTATCAGGTATGCGAAATGTGAGATCTAGATAGTGGTGTTGCCATTTCAGCCCACGCATTTGCCTGCTGTTGTCCAACAGGTTGGTTGTCAGGTGATTGAATTGTTTCTATTCCGTCCGTTCTTGAGTTCGACGATATCTTCTTTCGTTGTTGGGATAGCCGAATTTCGGACAAACCATTGCGTACCTATGATCCTCCGCAGTATCTTTGCCTGGAACCTCTGCACAATTTCCAGGTGTGAGTTGTATGCAGTGACCCAAAGTGTATACCTCAAGTACTATAGTGGTTTCAGTATGGCCTTGTACGATAGCTTATTTCTTACGATGATCTTCGGCGGGTTTTGTCTGTAGAGCCAACTCATTCAAAAAGTTTAATTGAACCGTGAGCATTATTGTAAGTAATTTCGTAATTCATCTCAACAAAACTTATTTCTCCAGAAACAAACGATGCTGCTACGCGTGAACTACTATTACATGATATTCCTCATATGACATAATAAGATTGAGCCACACTTGGGCATTAGTTTAGTTTTAACCTGCTAATGCATAACATTTGGTTCTACCAGTTGCACGTTAAGTCTACCACTCACTGAAAACCATAAAACACGTAAACATCACAGCCTTCCTGACTGAAAAGTGTAGCCAGGAGAGTAAACAATCTTACTAAATGGCTGGCACAAACTAGCACCACCATCTCGTACTAGTTTAGATATGTGGACCTGCTTGTCTCACAGCACAAGTCTCTACCTGATAGTGCCTGAATGCACTATCACGGCATTTCGTTGGCCTTTGATGTTGTCACTGCCAATGATATCGATAGCTAGCAGTGAGATTTAGTGTTTGATGGAATGAAAATACCTACAAAATGTAAGTCAACAATATCATAATCAGTGCATAATCAGTGCAATGCCAGCCCCATCTTCACCACTATTATCACCACAATAAAAAGCAAGAGATAATCATTATACAATATTCCCATGGTTTCCTTTTATTGTATCGTAGATAAATTAATGTAAATAATAGGCAATATATAGGTAGTTATCTTTCTGAATTTTATACAAATACAATATTTTTTAGCACTAATACAACAAAATTGAATTTTTCAATTAACTGAAGGGCAATCATCATCATATGTAAGTATGCATATT
>JBANCV010001081.1:0-19610 GCA_037040105.1 Amiota albilabris | reverse complement strand
GAGAAGAGAAGAGAAGAGAAGAGAAGAGAAGAGAAGAGAAGAGAAGAGAAGAGAAGAAAAGAGGAGAGGAGAGGAGAGGAGTACAAGTGAAAAAGAAGAAATGCATGAATGTAAAAGGGTAAGGAAACGAATGTTGATGATGATGATAATGATGATGAAGAATATACGTAGTATAGAAGAAGCATAAGAAGAACAAAAGTCAACGAAGCGTATAACCAATCAACATAAAAACAAAAAGCAAGTAACAAGAAAACCAACCACAAAACAATACAAAAACAAGAAAATGAAGAACACTTAGTACAACAACAGCAACAACAATGAGAACAAGCAAAAACATAAGGTGAATAAAGTGTAGGAGAACGAGAACGAAAACGAGAAGGGGAAGCAGAAGCAGAAGCAGAAGAACAGAAAGTGTATAAAAATTAAGCTCAATTACCAGAAATTTACAACATCAATAAAATATCTGAAGAGTGCTCAACGAAAATCACTACAAGCACATGTCAAAGGACGAAGGACTAAGGACACAAGCAGCAGAACACTGAACGTGTTGGTATGGAACACAGATACACCTACACCTTCATATGCATGTGTTTTTTATTTTTATGTGTATGTAAGGATGACGACAACACTACCTACGGCACGCGTTAAAGAACATTGAAGATGAAGATGAAACTACACTACAACTAGAAAGAAGGAAAGAGTGTGGTAATAAAAAAAAAAAAAAAAAAAAAACAAACTAAAGAAAACATACACAGTTACTTGAATTACTCGTTACGTGAATATATACACACCCACACACAAGTACACATAGATACAGTCACACAGTCGCACAGATACACATTGAGCTTCACTCATCACCGGATGCTGACATATTGAAACACGTACCGACAACATGCTACACCAAAATTATAGTCACTTCCTTCTTGATTTTGATTTCGCATTGAGTACAACGAATGAATGAATGTAAGAATAAAGAGGGAGGAAAGGAACGAAAAAGGACAGGAATGTATGGGTGAATGAATGGAGAGGAAAGGAAGAAATGAAGGGAAAAGTGAGTGGGTGAGTGAGCGAGTGAGTGAGTGAACATTAAAAGTGGTTGGGGGCAAGTAGAAGTATAAGTATAAACGGCACGCGAGGTGATGTCAAATTCATGAATGACTGCTTGATGAAGGAGTTTGACGGTGGAGGTGGAGGTGGAGGTGTAGGTGAAGGAGTCATTGGAGGAGTTGGCAAAGTAAGTGGGGCAGTTGACAGAGGAGTCAATGGTGGTAGTGGAGTTGGAGTTGGAAATGGAGATGGTGGTGGAGTAGGTAATGTGATGTATGAATGGATCGTAAGCAGTTTGTAAGTGTTGCAAAATATGTTGACTCAACTCATAACAGAGAAATGACATGGACGATGAGAATGATGACGAAAACAATAAGTTGGAATGAGTTGAAATGATTTAGGAATAACAGAGGTTGAGTTGAAAATATGTTTATAGAAGTAGTAGTTGGTTGTTGGTTGTTGGTTATTGAAAGACTAGCAGCATACAATGGCATCAATAGTACAACATGTCAAAGCAAAGGATGTTAAGGGCATGCAGTTGGGTACAACGTACATGCATATATATATGTATATATATAGGAAAGGGTAGTAAGTACTTTTGGATGTTGAAGTGGTAGATAATTGTTGCCAAAGCTGAGTGATGAAAGACAAAAGCGCAAGGGTGCGACAAACAGAAACCAACCGAAACCAACACGACTGAATAGCTACAAAGAAGTCGGGACGAAGTCCAGTCAAAAGAGTATATGGCAATGGTAAAGTGAGTAGGAGACGAGAAAAGGGGGCTGAGTAAGAGTACTATACATGTGTGTATATATGTGTGAAATTATGTTGTGGGAGTATAGAAATAGGTAGTGTGTAGTAGAAGGAACACAACAATATAACAGAACACAAAAAACGAAAGAAAAGTAGAGGATTTCCTAATGAGTGCTTCATGAATGAATTTCTGCCACAGAATACTAATTCGATGGAAAATTCATTTTTCCACACGATTGGCAATTAAGTGAGATTTACCCACAAACGAACCAACTCAATGCGGACATGGATGGATGGACCGACTGAAAGACGGGCGGGCGGGCGTTCGTACAGAAAGAAGGACAAGAGGGACAAACAAAGAGGAACAAAGTGAGATATTCGGGATGGGGGCGATACGCTTTTTGATGGCTTTACAAGTGTAGTCAATAAGTTTGAATACATGACAAAGCGACTGCCACAAAACACGCACATCCAATCTATACACAAACACTCATAGATACACCCACTCTTCAATAGATACACTCATACTACTTAGAATAATAGGACAACAACACCAACAACAAGAACAACTAAACAGCATGAAACATGAAGAAAAGCCATCGATGTCATCGCTGCAGTGTAGTTTGGACTTTATATTTTATAGAGATGGATAGATAGATAGGTAAATAGAAAGGTAAATGATGTTTGGTTGCTTCGAAACTTGGTTAGTTGGTTGGAATCAATGTATGCTAAAAGGTGTACCATCAGGAAGAATAAGGATGAAGTTTTCGATATAACTATAAGGAAAAAAGCAAGTACTTAATATTGACTGATGGAGGTGGCATTGACTTATGACTCTTTGTAGCAAACCATTATACAATAAGTAAAATATTGAAGATTTATTAACAGGTTTTGTAATAAGCTTTGCTGACTTTTTGTACCCATTCATTCATTCATTGATTTAATTGGATAATAATTGCATTCATAACAATAGAAATATATTTATTTTGAGGAGAAGGACTCTGTTTTCATCATGTCATCATTTTCTTTTGCTGCTACTGTTGTTGCTATTGTTATTGTCCTTGTTGCTTTATGTGTTCACTGTTATTGATTTCTGTTTCTTTATCCGCTTATGCACGATAAAGTAAAATCGTTCGAAGAAGCAAGTCAAAATGATGTGTTCGATTTTTAAAGTGATGAGTCTGAATTAATCTCGTATAAGTTAGTAGAAATATATAAATGGCCGAACACACAATAAGCTGACATATTTTGAGTTCGCACGATTTATCTGTCAAGATAAAGAATAAATGTGGTATTAATGCAAACCTAACCGAACTTGTGATGATTAAATACAAATGCATTCGTTGAATTTTTAAAATGTGCTTTCCATGATTTAAAAAATGCTTTGTAGAACGTTGGCATAGATATATGCACCACCAGACATATGTTATTGGATAACAATATTTAACAATATCAGATTTTATTTAAGCCATTAAATTAGCTTTAAGTTCCATTCAATGGAATTGTATAATCAAACGGAGCGAAACAATCACTAAAAGGATCTGTGAAGGATTACAAAAAATCACTAAAGAATCAAGAAAATTTAAAAGATTTGTTAATATTTGATTCACAAAAGTTTCCAAAAAAAATCAATTTAGTGGGGCTGTGCCATTCAATTGGTAAAGAGTATAAGCCGACTTAACTTAATACAATACCTATTAGTTTTTGTCTTTAATTAAAAACCAATTTATGTTAGCCTTCATGTTAAGCCTGCTTCCGACAATGGTCTTTCTCATAATCTGTCGAAATTTCAGAGATCTACATTGCTTTTATTATCCATCACACATCTCTTAATATTATTCAAAAATTTTATTTGAAATGCAATGGAAAAAAAAAGCCACAATATTCCAGATTGGAAATCCATACCCATGAGATACGAACCTTCTTAGGGAAATCAATTGTTAAGCGGTCATCAAGACTTTTTAATTCTTTTAGATGACATATGTGCTAATTAGAAGTTTTTAATGAACTAGGAGAAACGAAAGTATAATACTTAAGAATTACACTATATTCTAAGAAGCTTACATATATATAGGTATATGCCAACCATCACTAACATCTTACAAAAGCTGCATGCAACCCCAAATAACCCTTGAACCATTCTGTGGAGCTTCTAAGAAAGCCATATGTCATTGATTAAGGAAATGGGCAGACTAAAGTTTTGCCAATCAATGTAAACACTAAACAGTTTTATTTTGCAGAAATATAAATTCCCAAGATGCCGCTGTTATTAAACAAAGAGGACCTCTATATCCTTACAGGATATTTACCTAGTGATTGATTTATTTGTTGTTATCTTACAAACATGTAAACTTTTTTCTTGAATATGCAGTGATAAGAAATACGATAAGGACAATGTAACAGTGATGCATCAAGAAATTATTTCTTCGGTTATCAGCTGTGAGGTGCTCCACCTTTGGAAATTTGGAGCATAGAAATCTATAATGTATTAAAATTTCATAAAAATCATGAATATTTATTTATGATTCAGCCATGAACTTGCACAAGAGTTCAAATTAATCCAAGTTTCCAATAGCCTTATTAATAATAATAATTATTTTATAACATTCGATTATGATACAGCAAAGTCCATCCCGACAATTCTGTTTGTCTGTCTGTCCAAACGCGATAAACTCAAAACTAAGAAACGGATTTTCATATGGTTTCCACCAATTGGCAAAGTGATTTATGAGGAAGGTTTAGGTTTATAATACATTATGGTAAAGTTGCAAAAATTGGCTAAAATATAACAAAATATATGTAATACTTACTTTTTGCAAAAAGCTCATTTTAATTTAATTTGTATATATATATATTTTTTTTTTTACTTATATTTTTATGCATCTGGACAACTCTGTAATGAAATTTTTTCGCTCTCCACTATATATTATATGATACTAAGAGCACAAAGTCTACATTGGGTAATTAACTTTCAATCTGGTCTTTGAGTTTAAGGTTTTACTATAGAGCTCTGTTATTAAATAAAAGAGTTTAATCCATGATCCTTAGAACATTTATAGGACTGCTTGGAAAAAAGGAGTAAAGCGTAACTTAATTAAAATTGCATATGGATAAACTTGCGCAACATTTACAAACCTAAGGACTTGTTTGTAGAAGATACTCATCTCGGCTGTTACATACTGATCGATTCCTCTACCTTGGAGAAAGGACTCATAATTATTTGTATGGAACAGTTTAAACCTTATTACTATTTATGAATGTAAGGAAGAGAAAAACAAAGGAGTTTTTCAGAAAAAAATATATACTACCAGTACCAATGTAACAATTTAAAATTATATTTTAAAATTAGTCCATATCTTTGGAATACTGCAAATTTTGTTTCTACATGAACTAGAAGATATAAGCTTCATTAGAGTCATAAGAAAATAATGAATTTAAACAAAACTGAATTGAATTGAATTGACAAAGATAGTCAGTCGGTCGCATCATTTCATAGCAGAATGACGCTTTCTTCTTTTATGAAATTCTAACAAGGACTTACTAGAAAGGGGGTTAGGGATACAAAAAAAACAAAAAAAAATATATTGCGAAACTGACAATTTTTGTTAAGCGAAAACTTTCCAATCTAATAATTCAACCCAAAAAAAAAAGATACAATGAATGAAATAAAGGAACGATACAAACAATAAGGAACAAGAACAAAAACAAGTCTTCGAAATGATGCAACAAATAAATTGCATAAAGAAATGCTCAACAAGAAACCAATAACAATCCAACTGAATCAGAATCAGAATCAGAATCTGTGTGGCATAAGAGAAAGATGATGATGCACACAATGCACAAGGATAAACTAATGGAAGTAACAAAAGTAACACAAGTAACAAAAGTATGGAAAAATAATATAAAACAAAGCAAAACATTATAAAATAATATAAAACAGTGGCATCAAAGTTTCGCGCTCGTGCAACAAGATGCAGAAGACAAGTGGCACTAAGAGTATCAGTCATGGAGCCATGGGGTCTGAGACATGAAACTGAGGCATGAGGCATGAGGCATGAGGCATGAGTTGTATGGCATTGAAGTACGCTTATTTTATTGTACTTTATTTGCTTGCAACAACCAATACACATAATGAAATTGTTTTTTAAACTTTACTTAATCAAAACCAAGGAAAAAAAGATAAAAACAAAAACCAAGAAAAAGAAAAGTTAAAGTAAATTCGATTCAACTGAAAATGAAATGCCCTTCATTTTAACTCTTTGCGGTTTATAAATGAACTTAAAATTATAGAAAATTTATTTTGTAAATCCATTTTGTATCCAGTCCCAATCAGGATCAGTGAAGCTAAACATCAAATACCGACAATGGTTTAAAGGGAAATTTGCTGTTCTCCTCATGGTTTCAGGAAGCTGTGGTAGATCAGAAACCTCTAAGGGAACTATACATTATTGAAGGCAACGAGAGAAACTCAAACTTCAAATTTAAGAATTTACATATATATTAATCGAAAAAGTTGTTAAACCTTTTTTTTTTTTTCATCCTACTTTAAGGGAAATATATAATTATTATTATAAAAATTATATGAGTAATAATATATGCACATACCAAATACCATATACCATATACGATTTACTGTACAACATATAACATTTGAATATTTTTTACAGAAACAAATCCAAACAACTAACTAACTGGTATAAAAGAATATAAGGAGAGGAAATAGAGAGGAGTGAGTGAGTTAGTGAGTGAGTAAATTACAAACACAAAATTGTAATCGATAAGCAGCGATTGTTACTTCCGTTTCCGTTGACAGTAGAAATGGAAGCGGAAAAGATTCTATTTCATTTTAAATTATAAAGGCCACAAAGTACAGTTTGTTACATTATCAAACCAATAAAAGGATATTCACATAACATAATTTATGTCCTCTTTATGATACTCATAGTAAGGTGCATGGAATTCAACTAGAAATTGAAACTGAAATTCTTCTTAATAGTCAGACAAACGATTTTCTATGTTCACATAAAATTCAAGAAAGGGAGAAAAAGAAAAAAATAAGAATAAAGAACAATGAGCAATGAACAATGAACAATGAAGGAATAAAGAAGGAAGTGAAGAGAAGAGAAATGAAAAAAGAAAAATTAAGAATGAAGAGCGGAAATCGCTTAACTCAATTAAGCTTAATTATTTCCTAGTTTGTAAAATGTTTTCTGTCGCCGAAAGCGCACAATAAAAGTTAATGCCATTCTTAGGCCTCAGAACTTAGAATGTGTGGAAATGGAAATGGTGGATGCTAGGAAGAGAAATGCTAATAAGATAACTAAAGGATCAGCAAGCATACTGGCATTATGCCAAATAATAGAAAATGTATGGTGATGTGATGTGATAGTGATGTGATGTGATGTGATGTGATGTGATGATGGTGTCAAATGGATAGACAAAACTCGTATTGTGTATATAGTTTATTCATCTTCACACTTGAAGTATCTAGTTGAGTTAAAGTGGTGTGTGTGTGTATGTGTGTGTGTGCCTCATCATGTTTGTATTTCTCCAACTTCCATGAATTGGTGCATGGGTGGCTAGATGAATAGATGGATGGATGGATTGGTCTCCTTTAGTTTCTGCTTATTATTCACTTGGGCATTTTTATGACCGATTCAAAGTAACTTGGAGTGCTGCACATCTTTAGTTATTTTCATTTTGTTAAACTTTTTATTGTTATGTTCCATGCCCAGCTCAGTTCTCAGCTGAGCTCAGAAATTGTGCCCTTTACCTTAGTCGAATTTTTACTTTCTTTTTTCTTTTATGTATTCTAAAGAGAATGCTGTGTCTATCTGACAGACTGAGTGACTGGACTGGGTTGGATGTCTGTCTTACTTAAGTCTTTAACAAATCAGTCGCGGCATTTCAAATGTTTTTATTGCTTCCTTCACATTCAAATCCCAAAAAAAATAGTTCATATCAGAAATTTCTTCTTTCAACTCCAACATAATAGTAATAATTATCAGCATGTAGTATAATCGTACATATGTGTATAACTTTTATTGTCTGATTTTGTCTATTGTAGCATTAATTTTATACCTTCCTTATAGGTATTAGTGCAAAGGTATTTTTAATTTGTTGTCATTAAAGTATTACTTATTAGATGCAACCATGTTTAAAATTTTTAAAGTTGCATTCAGTTTTGGAGATGCCAAGCTGAAATTTTGTTTGCAATTACAATATTTTAGTTTTTATATGGACATGTAATTGAAATTATGAACCAGGCAAGATTATTCAATAAGGTAATTTAGAGAACAGCCCATGTGCATCCGGCAATGCTCAAGAGTGACGCGGTCTTTAAAAAAACAAACCAAAGTCCATTTGGATGTTACTCCTATTATCACTTATGTACATAAACTTGTTCTTATTACATACATCTTAGCTTAAATATTAGTTTGTTCAACACTTTGGCAAGGTTACTGATGTTGTCATTATATTTGGGAGGGAGTATCATTACTTACCTAAAGGGACAGAGGCCCTAAGATTTGCATGGGCCAGCTATCCTGTGTAACTTAATTCAGGAGCACATTTTGATATCGAATATTTATATCTTTACACTATTTTACTATATATATATATATATATATATTGTATATATGTAGATAAGAGATTGGATTAGGCAATCTTGAACAGAAATATATTAAGGCGAGCTAAAACCTATGGAAGAAAAAAGTTAAGCTGTATATAAACTCGTACAGATCCTACGAATATAAGTTTTATGTTTCTGAAATTCTGTCAATGACTGACATGGTGATAATCTTTCGTGTCTCAATAGAAACAAAGGAATTTCTTTACTTTTTCAATAAAGTCGAGTCTTCTTAGTATAGTTTAAAGGAAGATGCAGATGCAGATGATGATGATGATGCTGATGAAGAATGGAATCTATGGGACCAAAAGAGTGTGAAAGGGGATAGATAATCCTATACACACATTGGCGGGGAGTAAGTGAAATGAAAAAGACAACAAACCCATTGAGACAGTTTTACGAATGACCAACAAAGCTATTGAGAGAAATACCAGAGACACAGATAAAGACATTGGGAGGGTGTGTGATGATGAGAGCAGATTGGGGGACTGCGAAATGAATGCTCATAACGGTTTATTAGCAAACTTTTCCATCTAAAAGTGTTGAGCACCAACAACAACATCGGAAGCAATGTAAAAACCAACTAAGAACAACAAAAATTTTGTATAAAAAGATACAAGGATGCACGTGAATGAATACGACGAAAGATACTATAGAGTGTATAGTATCTCTAAGCAACAATCTCAACTTGAACTCTTAGAATACACACACATACACATACACACAGCCACATACGTATACAAGTAGACTATACCACTCAATGAGCATAATAATATTTATAAAAGTCCTCAAGGACATTTTCAAGTGCTAACGCCGTGTGTATTCAACACAAACATATATAGACCCGCAACCACACACATCCTCATTCACATTCACAAAGAAAATAAATAAACAAAAATACATAGATGTGTGTGTGTGTTGGTAAGCGCCAAAAAGTGACCCTTGTGGCTAGTTGAACGAATACTTCTCGCATCAACTTTTGCCACAATTTGTGCTTTAATTTACCACAATAACAACAAAAAAGGAAAAAGTAACGACAAAAATATGCCCCAAGGATTCTTAACATAAGACCCACTAACTTGACTAACTGGCTGAGTGACTCACTAACTGACTAACTGACTGATTGTTGGTGCCTCTAACAAAGTGAGTGAGTGAATGAGTGAAAGAGTGACTAACAACTCTCAACTTAACTGTGGCTTATGATAAGTGATTATGGGTAATACTCAGTAGAGGTAGAATTTGCAGGCAGGCAGGCAGGCAGGATAAGATAGATTCGTATACCGAAATAGAAAAGCCGGCAACAAATATAACCGCTCATCATTTTTTATACCCTCCAAGTATTATGAATAGTGAATTGAACATATTCAAAAACTTTGTTTCATAGTCAAAGTGAAAATACTTACCATACAGTACACACTTAAGGGAGAATTTTAAGAACACTTAGAAAATTCACAATCTGTAAGAGAAGTATTCGGAAAATGGTATTTAATTTTTTTAATGTCATATCCCAATTGAATCAAAATTCATTCGTCTAGCGTGTAGCATCAAAGCATTGTATATTATAATGATATCAACTGATATATTTTCAGAGCCTGATTGAATCAAAACAACTCACTTTATCGTGATATTGTGATTTCTGACAGCTATTGCAGCTATTTTAAACAGGGAAATAAATCGATTCATAACTGAACATCATCTCATGATCACTCACTTCCTTATTGGGTATAATCTTAAAGAAAATAGTTTGTTGATCCAGATTTTGTAAGGAAATATCAGCAAATAAATTGTTCAGTAGAAGTGAAGGATATTAAAATATCATTGAAACCAAAGCAAAGCAAACCAAAGTAAACCAAATCAAACCAAGCAAAAGTAGATGTATTCTTTCTTTGTTATTATTTGTTTGCTTTATAACAATTCTTTTTATTATTGTATTCACCCACAATACTGTCGCCCATGTTATTAGCAAGTTGAACCGAAAAATATTTGCCAAAAAAAGAGAGAAAAAAAAATGAATATAAAAAAGTAAAAATGAATAGAAACAGAAGAAAGTAAATGAAAATAGAAGAAAGGACAAAGAAGAAAGAAAAGAAAAACTTTGTTGTTTACCTACGAAATTGAAGTGTGAAATAAGCAAAGTTGAATTATTCCTGGCGGACATGATAAATGTGTACAATAACGATTTATTTGTGTCATTTTTTGAACGGCAAAAACAAACCCCCAAGCCTCACCACCAAACCCTGACCACCCCTACCTACCCAGAGTCAATCACTTATCGCGGTGCCCTTTAACTGTCCTTACTGTTTGCATAAGTTTTCATTTCCATTTCCATTCCATTTTAAATCTAACATATTTCTCTTTCAGTTTCCACTTTTTGTTATTATTTTTGAAATTCTTATTGAATCAGAAATATTCCAAGTCCGCAGGCTAAAGAAATGAGTTTTCTTTGGCTAAAGTGAAATTCCTCTACCTACAATTGCTATTAAGGATATATCCTGCATCTAAACAGGGTTTTTATTATTATAAAAACTGTTCAAATTATAATGCTAAGTAATTTTACAAACAGAGAAGGATGCGAGGATCCATTTTAGAATAAAAAGAATATCCAACTTTGAAAGATGACATTTGGATCCATTTTTCATTTTATGGGAGATATTTTTCTATTAATTTCTCCTTCTTATATTCTATAAGTGCTGTGAAAATCCAACGTTTAAATTTGAAATAGTAATGGTGCCAATAGATAAGGATATGTAGATTTTGATTTAAGTTATTTATGGACGGTGAATTGCATTTTAATGCTGAGGAGCTGAGGCTGGTGATCATTCGACATTTGTAAAGAAAATTTGTTCTATGTATATATGAAACACCAGCTGTGCCAATCTAAAAATTCCTAAAACTTAACAAAAGTTACAATATTATGAAAATTGTTTCAGTTTAGACTTTTCTTCAAGACTTATATATTTAAAAGGATAGGATAGAAGCCTTATGGTCCATTGTGATGACTGGTTTGGTTGTGCACAAGCTCTCCGGCAATCCGAAATGCTTTCAGGGTCCGTACAACTATTGAGTCCCTCACCAAGTCGAAGTGGCAATCCAACAGAGGGGAATAGGTTTTTGGAATCTAATACATTATTATCTGTTGCAATTGAAATTAAGTTTGAGTTAAAATTGTTTTGCGGACTCCCATAAATATCAATGTGCCTCCTCACACTTAAAGAATCAGCGCATCACATGTTAATATTAAGATCAATCAAACAAAGTTGGTCTGCATGCATTGGAAATGATTCAAAAAGTTCAAATCAAAGAAGGACCAGATCCTCTTCCTATTTGAAATTAAAATAAATTAGAAAAATGAATGCTATAAAAAAGTTTTCTCTTTATTTTGTAGATAAAACATATAAATTTTTTTGTACTTTGCACAATGTTTGCCATTTTTATTTTGATTTCGTTTCACTTAGTTATTTTGTTTTTCCTTTTCCTTTTCCAATTTTTTTTTTTTTTTTTTTTTTTTCGAGATTCATTTAATTGAACAACTTCGCTTTTAATTAGACACCGTTGCTATAGAGAAATGCTTCAAAGGACTACAAAGAAAAATAAATATAATGTGTGAACTTACATACACGAGTAAGTAGTATATAGAAATATATATGTAAGTGTATCTACATATGTATATTGAAATACCGATACACACGTAGCTAATCGAAAAAGCGAATCTGACGCCTCATAATAAAATCAACATCAATGAAGCGTCATCAATAATTAATGGCAGCGACATGTTCAATCGAACAGTCACGATTTAGTTAATTCTTTTAACGATAGATAGATGGATGGACAGATGGATGGATGGATATAGTGTGTGTGTGCGTGTGTGTGTGTGTGTAACTTGCTTTGACTTCAACATTGATGACTACTGTCATTGGATTAGGATAACTTTTGAGTAGCAGATGTTCTTTAGTTTTCTTGCTCAAACATTTGTTGCTGCTCGTGGTCAATATGGTCAACGTCGGCTGACTTAGGCCTTATCAGAGACAGGAGATAGGAGAGAAGATGATGACTATGAGATTTGTTAAATGTTCTTCCAGTCAGTCACAAATGCACTTGAAAAAATGAGTGTTTGAACAAAAATTACACAAAAAAAAAAAACAAAAAAAAACAAAAATACTAAAACAAGAAATAAACATAATTTTATTCTTTTATTCCTTCTACTTTTCTCACACAATTTATTTATTTTTTTTTTTTGTTTGTTTTTTTTTTTTTACAGAATATTTCCCTTTTTTTATAATTTGATTTTTTTTTTTTTTTTTCGTTGGGTTTTGGATGTTAGGGCTTGTAAGGGACATTCATTTGGTTTGGATAGGCTCACACACTTAATTAAGCCACGCACGCAACATTTGCTGTTGACCAAAGAAAAAAGAAGGAACGAATGATTTTTTCTGATGTTTTCTCCATTTTCATTTATTTTACGATCATTTCCAATTGGATTTTCATGGGTTTTGCATGGGCCGAGCAAATTACTTGCTAATTAGCAGTTAAAATCAAGACAAATTTACTGCCTTCCTTTCGTTCGTTATGTGGACGAGTATGTGGAAAAAAAATGGAGGCGTGTTGTACTACTTGGAAATGTTGGGTTAGAAATATTGCTAATAGTGGGTTTTGAAAAAGAGCCTGCTGCACGAAAGTATGCTTTAAATCTTTGTTCAAGTGTTGAAGCACTTAAATGACAAAAGCAGAGATAAAATGTTGCATACCTTAAGGATGCATCAATGAAACAATAATAATTTGCAGCCAAAGCTGTCACAAAGCACAAAAAGTAACTAATAATGATTTCTTGAATTCAAAGAAGAAGAATAAAGCGTCAAATTAGTCAATTTAGCATAGCGGGTCCAGCTAACCGAAAACCCTGTAAGTCCTACTCACATTATACCATGCAACATATGTATGTGTTAATGTTTAATAAAATTCTACAATTTTTTGCTATTGAAAGCACTGTTTGCATGGGTAATGGATAAAAAATATATGAACAATTTAGGTTTCAAATTGAAATATATGATAAATATTATGAGAAATGCTGCTTTGAACAATTTGAAATTTGTTTTCTTAGGATGGCATAGGAACCTATTCTTCTGAATATTAAATAATAAAAGTTTAATTGCTACCAAAATATATTATGAGATGCTCGATATACTATATCATATTTACATTGTATTCCAGCTTAAGTTTGTTCAATATTAAACATTCACTAACCTTGGCCGTTTACATTTACTTCTCCTCCTTGTCTAAGCTAAGCTTCCATTAAAAAAAAAAAACAAAAAACAAACCTTATTGATGAGTAAATCTAGTCTTCAACAATCATGTGATTCTAGTTATTACAAGCATATAAATAAATGTAATACACTCTGCTTGACTGCAGGGTATAATGACGAAAAACTTAGTTGAAAGATGTTTGAACAAAAATAAAAAATAAAAAAACGAACAAAAAAAATGGAGGAAATTTAGAGTGAAAACGTCATATGCAAATAACGACTTTGCCAAGTAGAATTTCTAGTTGTTAGAAAACTGTGAAAGAAAAAAAAAAAGTACTCGTACTTTCAATAAATAGAAAGTAAAGAAAAGGAAAGAATGAAAGAAAAATCAGAAAGAAGATTATCTTCGGCTATGCCGAAGCTGCAATACTCTTCCTCGTTTTTGCCAAAGCTTCTGTGATTGAGGACACTTAAATATTACAATACTGATTTTCCTTTTGTTAAGGGTGGAGTCAGTATACATACTGCATTTCAACTGCTTTGTGACTGCAATATTTGTATGGGAGCATCATGATCCAGTACGTAGTCTTAGGATTTTGAAATTTAAATGGTTCGTGAATATGAAAATCAAACACTTATTATTTTCAAATTTCAGTTCGATAATACAAAACGCAAAAAAAGTTTTTGTAATAGAAACATGAATTTAAATTTTGGATGGTATTGGAAGTACCCCCCCTAGAGGTCCGATTTGAATGCATGTGGTAAAAAGAAAACTTTGTGTAAAAGATTAGTTTGCATACATTGATGAACATATTCTAAACAACTCGTCTCGTCGAGCTGATACAGAATATATACAATTTATGGGTTCTCTGATGTTGCCTTCTGTGTGTTACAAACTTCATGACAAACTTATAATACTATTCACTGCGTGAAGAGTATAGTAATGTTAGGGAAGGTTTACAACTAATGTCGAAGATGGGTGGAAGGAGTGAAGAATGATGGCAGGTTGGGGGTGTATCTCTGAATCTCTTGCAGTACTCATATACAAGCACACACACACACAGATCGTGTTTCTTATGACAGAAGTTTGAGATGAGCCTTGCATACGGCACAAGTGAATAAAATACTGCATACTTTTTGGCAAGCGCAAACAAAACAATGAGAAAATGAAGTAGAAAAAAGTAGTAGTCGTCGATGCTGGAAAAATTAATTAATGTAAAATGTTGAACTAATTACCGCAGCAAGAGAAACAGATGATGATGGAAGATAAAAAGAAAATACAGGGATAAAAATAGAAAAAATTAAAAGTGCATAGAATCAGTTGTGGCATGATGAGGATATGTATTTAACACTACATACAATACTTGGACCGATGAGACTTGGGGTCTGCTGCACTTAACCTCAAATAATAAACGGAATGCTCTCGGGCGACTATGCAAAGAAAAAAATATATTGAAAGCATAAAAGGCATAATAAGAAGTCATAAAAAGGCACTAAAGGCACTAAGCATATGATGCACTAGTAGAAATGGGTTGGATGAAAAATGAACAAATCATTGAATGAATGACTGACTGTGGAACTGTGGAACTGTGTGAGTGACTAACAAAATGAAATGGGAAATAGGAAAAAAATCGCTTACAAAACCAACATGGATAATCCGGCGCATAAGCTGCGATTAAATAACAATTGCCAGGCAGTTATTTACAGACACAAATCGAACGAACATTGGAACGATGTTAAAGCAAAGAAAGGATAAACGGTGAAGTGTATGAATCAGTGAGTGGATGAGTGAGCGAATGAATGAATGATTGTCGAATGTCCTGGCAAAAGGATAACGTTTCAATTTCGCGCTTAGTATACAAACCAAACCAAACCAAAACAAAAAAAAAAAAAAAAAAAAAAAAAAAAAATATAATGAAAAAAGTGAAATTTATAACAAAAAAAAAAAAAAAAAAAAATTGAAGAAAATAAAAAATCGAGCTCAGCAACATGGAACTGCTGCATACAACAATGGCTTAAACCAGACAATGAACGACACAATGGTGGCAACAAAGACAGTCAGAAAGACAAACAGACAGACAATCAAAATGACGGTAAGTGAGGAAGTGAAGTATTATAGCATCGCATCGCATAGCATCGCATCGCATAGCATCGCATCAACATCGAACATGGAACATTGAACATTGAACGAAAGAAGGCAATAGCAGTGGCAGTTGCTATTGTTGTCAAATAGCGACTGAGAAGACTGTCGATTAAACATACCCATACACTCATATTTACTATGTACTTCAGTAGTGATGCTGATGGTGGTTATATGTTTCTGCCTTGGGGTATTACGCGTTTTGCTTGTGGCAGTTTTCAATACACAACGCTTTAACACTTGCGAACTCAATATTTTTGCCATCCAAAGTCCTGTTGTCTGTCCTCCCTTCCATCTCGTGCCTTGTCTATCCCTAGCCCTTTCTAGCCTGTTTGTTTCATTGTTGTTAATCCTCTACGTCAATACAGACAAAATGCGAAATCATTACACAAACGACAACAATATACAAAAATATTGTTAGAGATACTTTGGAGCAACATTCCATTCCATTTTATTGTAGTCAGTAGCATAAATGGTATGGTTCCATCGCAACACGCGTTTGAATCATTTCATTTTAGTTATCATCGTCATCATGAACATCACCATCACCATCACCATCACCATCAATATCAACAACAACACCAACACCA
The DNA here is from genome assembly GCA_037040105.1 of Amiota albilabris. Lineage (NCBI taxonomy): Eukaryota > Metazoa > Arthropoda > Insecta > Diptera > Drosophilidae > Amiota > Amiota albilabris. The sequence continues at coordinate 3,212 of JBANCV010001081.1, read as the reverse complement.
TACCAACACCATACCAACACCATCATCATCAGCAGCACCATAAGCAACATAGTCACATGGCTTGGAGATCTGTCTTCAATGCAGTCGAATATTGATTTATTGATATCACAAACGATATTGCGGATTATTTATGTAAAGCGACAAGTGACTGAAGTAGTATGTTATATTAGCATAGCAACCTTCTATCGTACTTCCTTCTTCTCATAATACGTAATTTTCAACATAATATGCGAAAAACAATTGTTCCTAACGTTTCACAAGTCTAGACAAAATTCACAAATATCCAAAGCTCACTCTCTACCTTAAAGTACTAAATCAAAAAACTAAACAATATACAGTAAATACGAAAGAAATTATGAACTGCGATTCCAATGCCATTGATTAAATCTTATATACATGTAACATATAACATATACGTATACGTAATAAAATACAATACATTGAGAGAAAGTTCCAAGAGAAAACAATGTTCATGTTAAAACTAAAAAATAAATGTATGATCAATTCAGAGTTTCCTAAGGAGTATGCATTGCAATTTGTTTTCCATTTGAGATCTCAATGCAAGTGGTTCTTGTCACAGGAATGCCAAAGATATTGAAAAAATGGAAAACAAATTTCCTCATCAAATAACTCTGTGTGTGGATTACCAAGGGATGAATCAAGTATGATTCCTTAAAATCGTTAAAAAGGGAAGGAAAGTAGAAAGAAGTAGCGTCTGATCTTTCTGGATTTCAGTGGGCAAGGCCACAGCCTACTTTTTTTGTGACGACAATTAATTTTAATTTATCGCTCATGAAAAAAGTTATATTCATTTGAAAATTAATGCAAATATCTGAATAAATGCGCTATGTGATACATTTTTTCTTCCTATAAAAATGATAAAACCGATGCAGAAACATGCCGTAAAATTTGTACACTTTACGATGAGGATGCTGTGACTGAGCACCGGATCCACTCCAGTCTGAAATCAACTCGCAATCAGGGGTAAGTGGCCAGAATTGGCCAACAGAAAAGACGTTATTTTCCATCATGACAATGCCAGGTCACATATCTTTGATTACTTGAAACAAATTCACGGAAATTGGTTGCAAAGTTTTGAATCATCCACCGTATAGCCCAGACCTTGCACCGTCTGACTATCATTGATTTCACTCTCTGCAAAACTCTCTTAATGGTAAAAAAAAAAAAAATTCCGGTCGAAAATCACATGGCCAAGTGGTGCGCCGATAAACCGTAGACGTTTCTACACCGATGCAATTATAAAGTTACCTGAAAAATTGCAAAAGATCTTAGATAATAATGGCCAATATGTACTTGATTAAAATTGATTGACAATAAAGAAAACTCTTGTTCAATAATAGGTATACCTTTTTCTTTAAGCAAAATTTGACTTGCTTTGCTTTATTGCCCAAAAGTTACAATTTATACAGAGAATTAAATATTAGTGATAATCTTTCCAGCTGAAAAATTTGGATTAATAGAATGTGTATTTCTAATATTTTACCTGTAAAGGTGACATAGCAAAATCATTAAGGAAAAATGGCAGGAAAGCGCTTCACTAACTACAACTTTGGTACTTTTTGGAAAAGGAAAATGGGATGTCAAGAATCATTTTTAATATTTTGTTTTCTATACATTATTGTCATACCAATTTTAAATATGATAAGCTTATTTTTTAGTGGCAGCTGGGATCTGCGGTTAATAAAAAGATATGGGATACACATGGTTTTATTGACCTTATCGATTGTTGTACCTATGTGCTCTTTGTATATGAGGTTTTTATCAAAGAAAATCCCAAGGTTACGAATAGTATTTTTCCCATTTGATGCTACATCCATTTAGTTGCAAGTCAAGATTGTGGAGAAAACACTTTTCTTTTTAGCGAAGTAAATTGCTTTAGTTTTTTCAACATTTAATTTTATTTTCCATGGTCTTAAGTACTTATATAGGGATAAAAGAGCATTCTGAAGCTTATTATGGATCGCATTGTAGGATTTCCCTGTGCAGTACAAAGATGTGTCATCCGAACATTGGACTGTCGCGAGTGCACCAAAACACTGAGAATACTTTTTATATCTCTTTTCTATCTATCTTATATTTGATATGTCGCGACGCCGTTTCCAACAGTTTTTTAATTGGAGAAAAAAGATCCTAATATTCTACCGGAGTAATGCATTTCCATTGGATCTCTTGATTCTTTTTTTTTTTTCTTTTAGTGCTGAAATAGTCTGTGGGGGATGGTTTCTTAGGAGTCTTTTTATCAGAGCCCACAAAGACTCGGTAGTATGTATTTAGGTATGGACTATACGAATACTAGTCCAAACCTCAATGTTGTTAGTATTATATTAAACCAATTAGTTTCTAGTAAAACATAAGTATCTTATTACTTATGTTTCATGTACTTAAATATTATTATTACCAATTGGGATAACCGGTTATGATTTTATTGTACTAATGATGCTACTAAATTTAAAACCTTGTCTAGAAGTGATCTCAGAAGTTCAAAACGGATATGTGAAACAAAAATTTGGAATTAATTGAGGCGATCAAATAGCATATATCCACTGATAATATTCGGACTTCTTAGCCACGAAGCTATGTCCATATGTATCTATTTCTATCTCTTCTTAACTTATTAGACGAAAGCGAAATACTTCAAAGAACTTTTCCACATGATCATGATCAGATGAGTAAATAATTGGAAATAATTTTGAACAAAAATTTATTAAATATACTAATATGTATAACATTTCTTTATGACCGAAAAAAAACGCTTATTATATAAAACACATTTAATACTAAGTTGAAAATCAATTCACAAAAGAATGAAATTTAAAAAAAAAAATTTAAAATAAATATATATATTGTATATTATCCAAACATGGATTCAATCCTTGATAGATTCATTTTATAACTCTTGTTAGAATGGAGGAGACCTTAACCAGATTGACCAAAGCAAATGGAGGAATTCCTCTTTATTTATAATGACTTAAGTTATCAACGGTGACACACACATATTATTCATGAAAAAGCTTTCCATATATGAGATCACTCAACTTTAGAGACACTCAAACGAAGAATAAGTTCTATGGTGAGTCACTCGAAATAATAATAGAACTATCTGCAAACAAAATCCTCTGTAATAATCGCTGATTTTCATTTCAGTGATAATTCATTAAGAAGTTAAAGTAAAAGTTTTGTTAAAAACTAAT
>JBANCV010001080.1:0-19616 GCA_037040105.1 Amiota albilabris | reverse complement strand
CTTGTAAATTGCTAGTTCACAATTCGACAGATTTTATTTTTGACTCTTACTAACGAAGATAACTAGATTTCTAAAATATCATAAAAGAAATTGTGAGGTTGAAACGAAAACCATCATATCATCTTTGTTTTCAATGTCAACAGAAAATCAAAAAATGGGGGTGACCATAAAATGTTATATTTTAAACTGGGAATATAACCATCATTTTGTATTGAAAGAAGCTGGTATCCGAATTAGCATATTAGGCACCAGGGTTTGTGGTGGTTGTGATAAAAGAGAGGACTCCAGATTTGGCAAGTATAACTTCACTAACCTTCCTACTGGGGATCAACTCAAAGTTGTCTTTTTTATTATATAAGCCTGAAGGAATCACTTTTAAAATAGAAATTAAATTAATTAAATAATAATTATTTGGATTAAAGTCTACAACTTTTCTCTATTTTGATTATGTAATTTATTTATTTTGTAAAGTCTTCTTAGGGTTTATGGCGATCTTTCAAGTTAGAAAAAAACAGCAGTTCAGATAGAGTCATTTGGAAAATACATATATACTTTATGGGGTGTACGATGTCTCCTTCTATGCATTGCAAACTTATAATTCTATTCACTGTGTGAAGATTATAATGACAAATATGTTAATATGAACAGTTAGTTTGGTTAAAGTTTTTCTTATTTCACTCAAGATTCAGACATTGAGTGTACATTTTATGGGGAAGCTTAGCGCATAGTCTGTCAATAATCAAAACACAATATGTACAAATAGTATTATCGGAAATTAATAAATGATTTGCATTAAATGAAGAAGGCAATTTCAGTTCATTATCTCAATAACTCAATGGTAATTTACTTCTAATTTATATACAGAACTTCTTTCCTCAATTCACTGATGGAAAATTGTATATATTAAAATACTAGCTGACCTGATAATTTTGTTTTGTATTCAAAAAACTTTTGTGCATTTGTTAGTAATGTTGTCCCGCTGACGATGACGCCTGAGCTCCCTTTTTGCATGGTTTTTCAGCACATTTGTTGGAAAATACTTATTTTAAATTATATATTAAATAATATGTTGTGAGTCAATGAAGTGTATATAGTGTGCCAGAATTTGGTCTTGAATGTAAAGTTTATTAGGCAAAATTCTGAGAAGGCTGTTATTTCGTTCTTAGGGGGAGATCGTCTACATTTTGTTGAGCAGCAGATTATAGAGCCGCAGGAGCAATGATTAATATTATCATTGTTTCATTAATGTCATCATCTTGACGCATTAAGAGGCACCGGTGATCCTTTCGATTGCCCTGTTTTGGCACGTCTGCAGTTTGGCAGTATTGTAGGCAGCAGGACTGTCCCTTATTCGGATGGCGTTATGCCAAACGAGGGCCTTTCCATGCATGTATTTTAATCTTTTGTTAGCCACCGATGGGGTGAAGGAACCAATCCAGCTTTCTAAGCCTTTGGTGGGAGCACTTCGGAACCACCTTTGTTCGCAAGCCATGTTAGCTGCTTGTCGAGGATCAAACCGTGATATTGGATTCGATTCGTCTGCGCAATGATGTTTCAGTTGTAGGTTACATCGGGGAATACACCTTTTCTTAGAGTGAACGTGGGAATATTTCTAGGTAGTTATTCATTTTCTTCGCTGCTTTGTTCGGTGAACCGCTGTTAAAAGGATTGCCGTGTGTAGCGATAATTGTGGCTTGGTCATCGCTGGTTGTCGTCATGTCAGAGGTATACAAAGAATAGAGGACTGGGGCGAGAATGCTGTCTTGCAGGACACCGGCCATCATACGCCCGATGGTTGCGCAGCGCATCAGAGGAGGTGCAACCTTTTTCAATTCAGTAAATAAATCATAATAAAATATATTCAATACTAGAAGAATATATTTAGAGGGCATTTACAGATTTTTATTTCAAAAATTCAATTGAAACAAAAATTAGAATATTACGCGAGTTTAAAAAAAGGCCGCTCGGTACTTTTTTCCTTCAATCCACTGATCGAAAGTTTATTTACACAAAAGTATAAAGAAATATGAATTTAAATAGAATTTAGCAGATTCAAGATACATATTTCTTTCTTCCATGATTAATTAAATTAAATTGTTATAAAAAGAAAAAGTTCAAATAAAATTGAAAAAAAAAAAAAAAAATTTAAGATTTTAAAAAGAATTAGAAAAATATTGGGAAAAAATTCTTTGTATAAATAAAGAAGATGAGGAAAATGCATTGAAAATTGTGATAAATAAAAAAACCAAATAAGTAAATATTAAACAAAAAGTCAACAAACATAAAAAAAAAAATTAAAAATAGTGATTAAAAAAAAAAAAAATAAATTATAAAACAAGTCAAACATTTGCATCTGTCCACGTTGTCGTTTTCGTCGTCGTCTATCTTATCGTCAACGTTTAGTCGACAGCAACTTTAGTATTATAATCATCATTGATGATGATTATCATCAATGGTTTTATTTTGAATTATGTAGTAGCTTTGTTCATTTGTTATATGTATGTTTGTTGAAGATAATCTTCACACGCACACAAAAACCCAAAAAAAAAAAAAAAAAAAAATCTTTCTACAAACATTATTTGTTCCTATTGTATCGCCTACACATAGAGTCTTTAATACATATGGAATATAATTAGTTGTTGTACCCTTCTCTACTCCATTTTACCTCTATAACCGACGACCGACCGATAGAATCAAGCGACCAAATGCTCGACCAAACAATCGATGAAACAACTATTATTTTATATTGTATTCTATTCTATTCTATTCTATTGTATTGTATTGTAGTACATACTTCATGTTATATGGATAGATATCATTGTATGTATGTATGTATATACGTACATATACTAAGTATGATGTATCTATTGTACTTATCTATCTATCTATCTATCTACAATATATACGTATGTATGTATATCTTTTCATATAATGCGCGCAATTCAAATGCTCAATTTTTTGTTTGTTCGCTTGTTTGTTATCTGCCAACGCATAATTAACGCTTATACGCAATGTAGAATTCAATTCAAATCAACCTAAAGTGAAGCGAAGTGCTACACTCTGTTACCCCTCCGCCCCTCCCCGGATCTCCCACGCACAATACACGCAATTGCGTTAACTATTTATTTTTGTATCTTTTGTATTTTTTGATTATTATTTTGCAAACTATGTCAAGGACAAAAAAATGTGCGAATTTCATTTTTGCAAAAACTTTTGTTGTTGTACCTATGATGATATGCTGTCGTCGTTGTCGTTGTCGTTGTCGTCTCCCATTCCCATTCCAATTCCAATTCGAATTCTTCTTTCTAATCATGTTCAGCAAAGCGCTAAAAAAAACTAATGTATCTGCTCACTCTTCACCTCTCACATTCATTCATACATTTGCCCATTAGCTCAATTGCTTTGCTTTGTTTCTTTTATTCGTTTTTGTGTTTGTTCTTTTTGTTTCTTTCGTTTTGTTGAATTTGTTGAAACGCGCGAGCAAAGCGAATGAGCGAACCGAACGAACGAGCGAGCGTTTGAGGAAGTGGTGATGATGACAGGCGTCGGCGGTGTGCGTTGGCAAAGTTTGTACGCGAAACCTACTGAACTAAATTGGTGCTATCTATGTGTGTGTGTGTGTGTGTGTGTGTATATATATGTGCGTATGTGTGTGTTTATATGCGTAGATAGCTTTTTAGCTTCATTGAGTGTCATTGTCAAGCACAGGCACAGTTGGAACACACAAAACTAGATCAACTTCAAGTGTGCTGCGAATACAATAAAAAATTTTGGGAAATGTCGACATTTTTTGTCAAAAAAAAAAAAAAAAACAAAAGAAAGGGGAAAGGCAAGACTGAATTGAGAATATCATAAAATTTGTAGTTTTCTACATTATTATTATTATTATTTTTTTTTTTTTTCTTTAGTTTATAGATCAAAGTTTAAAGTTGAACAATTATTTAATTTTATACTCTGTACTCCTCATATTTGTATTCAATTGGATATTGGATTTGTTTTATGTAACAATATAATATTTATTATATGGACTCAAATCGAATCAGGTTTCAGATTCGCAATTTGTTTGCTAATAATAATGGCTAAACTTTTGACATAACAAATGTAATCTCTTTTAAGTCATAAGACATGACAGTTGTCCAATTCTTATTGGAAAACAGTAAAAAATAATTCAAAAATCCTCTATAATCTATCTATACATGAAATAAAATCAAAGACTTTGAAATATTTGTATGCGCATCACATAAAATCCATTCATTGGATTCAAAATTGAATTACTGAATGATCAAAAGCTTTATTGTGAGTAGCATTTAGCGTTTATTTCATTTAAATAAACCTACTGAATCAAAAAAAAAAAAAAAAAAAAACATACATTTTTAATAAAACGAAACACAATATTCTCTGGCTTTGCATAGAAGAAGACAGCAATGTTTTTTGAGAGCTGGACAAAAGAGAAACAGTGTGTTTCATTGTTCATGCTTTGCTCTTGTGAGAGCCGCGCATCGCCGGGTAAAACAACTGGTACAAATAATATTTAACATTTTATTCTTAAAATGAAGATCATATATGTACATACATGTGTATATCTGAAATATTGTATTACCAACTAACAGAAATTCATAACTAATTTTATGTAAAGCTCTTAAATCAATTTACATATTCCTCTTGCAGTACAAGATCTTAAGAAACTCTATAAAGATAATACTATTTAGGGTTTCATGATGGCTTAAAATGAGAACTAAACTTGTTTCCAATGGGCTGAAACAAATTTCTTGTCTATGGATTAAGTTCACCCATAAAATACAATAGTACAATATAATAAACTCTATGAAGATAATGTTTAGACTTTTGATCTTTAAATTGGATTCATCAAATATGTCTTAAACATTGTACTAATAGGAGTAATAAAACTTGTTTCCAAATAATATACACACTCAATATTTTGACTAGTAAAATCCTTCTTTTTTTCGGAATTATGCAAATACTAGATTCAAAATCAAATAAAAGTGAACTAGAATTAATTTTTGGGAGTTTACAAATGGGAATTGTGATTTATGGGATCCTTAAAAATTTAACATTTAGTAAAATATTTTGTATTTAGTTTCCAATTGGGAAGTTTACAAAAGAAACTTACTGAGTATGTGTACATACATTGTATACATAATACATAATATATATAAACATACATATATATAAATATCTATAGTTGATTGTATATGCTTGAACGACTATCATGATGATGATAATGATGATGATGACGACGACGACGACCACGATCGTAGAGCAACGACAGCGGCATATTAGCAACGCTTTTGTTGCTACTCGGAAACTAAATTTAAGCGAATTTTTTTTATATTTTTTTTTCTTATTATTATTATATTTTGTTGTTGATTTTTTTTTTTTTTTTTGTTTTTTCTTTCGTTTATTTCTCTTGTTCACGTTATTCGTTTAAACTTTTCGCACAACGCATTGCGTAATCGTAAAGCAACAACAAAAACTATTATACTAGAATGAATCTTAAACAAACAAACATTAAATAGCCGTAAAAAATTTCTATCTATTCACTATTCATTTGCTATGAACCAATAGATGGCGCAATACTATTTAAAAAAAATATATACATATGGTTACAAAGTTGAAAAGAAATCTTCTAAAAACTTTGATTTCAATCTGTTCTGAAAAAAAATCTATTACCACCATCACATACATATATTTAGATGTACATTAATAATTTAAGAATCTGTCTCATTGGCTAGATTCGTTTTGGCTTTAAAGGTGTTTGGAGTAATGAATAAGGAACAAGAGATGCATATGTAGTTAGATGTCATGTATTGATAACCTCACAAAACAACACTGGAAATAATAGGATTAACTCGGATAGAACTCATGCATTGTAGAGTTTCTTACATAAAATAGAGTAGAGGAAATAGCAAAGCATTTTGCTAAGCCATTGTGGGGATTTAATTTGAACCAATTACAGATTTATTTCCAAAAGAAATCATGGAATTTCTGATGAATACCAGAAACTCGGAAGTATTGATACAATAGACCCAATCTACGCCATAATAAAGTTGTGAATAGCTCTCGCCCTTCCCTTAATCTAATCTAATCTAATCTACTCTAATCTGCATTGATATTTCATATCTGTTAATGCTGATCATTTATTTTAATATTCAATATATAGTGGAGTCTCCGTTGCATATTTCTCACATTTATTAAGACAAAGAGAACTGAAGTTTATTAACAAAAGTTCATCTCTTAAAAATGAGAAAATTCATCTATTTCTATGGTGGAGAAGATCGATTGGGTGCAGCCCCTCTTTAGTTTGCATTCTTGTATCTTGGGTCGGATCTTTGACAAGCTTGTTTGAATGAATATGATCTATTGATTTCATAGTGGACAAACCATGAGACTCCCAAAATCTGTCTTAGAATTTTACTTTGGCTAACCTTTATTTTCCTTATATTATATGAGACAATGAGGTCACAAATTTCTATGGGCCATATTGTTATATTGATTTCCCATATTTATGAACAGATGTCAATGCCTGATCATTCATACCAATGCGAGGCCATAAGTAACTAGGGTTTTCAATGCTATTGTTTTAGTATTTGTTACTTGCATAAGACTAAAGTGTTATAAATATGCGACATATTTCATTTAAGTGTATAGGGTATCTAATAATAATAAAATAAATAAATGAATAGCAAAAAAAAAAGGAAAGCAACAAAGTTCACTTGGTTTTAGAAGAATATACATACATAAATACATATGTAAATGTGTATTTGTGTGTTTGTGAAAAAGCTACTCTCGCTACTTAATTTTTAATTTTTTTTTTTTGCAAATTTTGTATCTGCTGCTTTTGTCGTCGTCGTCGTCGTCGTCGTTTTCTTCTATATGAGATACAACGTATCTCGAATGTTTGCCTGCCTTTATGCCTGCTGTTTGATGTTATACTCTTTTGTCTATATGTGTGTGTGTGTTTTTTTTTTATATGCGTAAGCGGGCTATAAATTTAGAAAACCAAAAAAAAAAAAAAAAAAAAAAAAGTATCTACAATAAAAACCAAATCCTACAACAACAAAACCAACAGATACAATATCACATCGTTTGAGACTACGCTGACAGTGACTTTTGCCTTTGTACGAGTATATTCAACGCGTTTCTCTGAGTGTTTCTTTTATATTTTGCTGCCGTTGTTGTTGCGTCAAATGCGGAATTAAAATTTTGCAAAATTTTGCGAAAAACACCAAAAAGCACAACAAAAAAAAAACAAGAAAAAAAAATTAAAATATAAATCTAATAAAGTAAAAGAGGCACATGTTTACTAAACAAAGTCTAGTCGCATATTTAATACACTTTATTTAAGAATGAAAACATACACTCAACCTTAGAATTAGATAGAAATCTTTGTTATCTAAATATTTAAAAGTATATTCCCTATAGACAACAAAACCGCTAGACCGATTTTGATGAAATTTTCAGGGAAACTCTACCATAGACTGCAGAGTGTTTTTGTGAAAGAAAATCCACCGTTCAAATTTTGCATATAAAGCATAATTTAAAATCAATCTATCTGTATATTATCTTTTTATGAGCGAGAGCTTAGCAGCGCGACAGGTCAGCTAATAGTAAATAAAACGACAAGTCTTTAAATTCCATTATTAATTTAATTTAATAATCTATCCATTATTCACAATGCTTTAATACAAAATACATAATTAATTAATAATATTCATTCTATATAGATAATATATTCTGACATTCCTCACCTGGACTTCGTTTAGATCAGAAATCACGTGCCGAAAACTGTTTTACATTTTCTGTTTAACCTTGATCTGGTGCCAGTCTAACTTGAGTTAAGATTAACGATTACTTTATGTTAAGTCTTTATATCCTAACTATGTGCATCGATAATTCTCTGCTTTTCTTCCAATGTCATTGCTTACACAGCCAAATCGTTTTTCTGTTATATTATTTAATTTTTCAGCTAAGACAGAAGAAATGAAAGAATTGTCTTTATATTCATATCCTTACGATTTATTTGAAGCAGAAATCTAAACGCTTTTTTAGATCTTTGTTTTGATCTATTGACTTCGTCCAAACAAATTGTGTGATGGCAGTTCAGTAAATCTTTGTGTTCATTATTCCATTTCCCTTCTGCGCTTAAATTTATGTTCACAGCGACGTGACTCCTTCAAAGATCAGAAAATTGGTTAGTATGAATTGTCGCGTAAACATGTTTCTATACTACTCATCCGAAGTTCGCAACTTGTCTTTGCTAAGTCATCATCAGTGGGGTGTTTGCACAAGTGGTTGATTTCTTTTATACACATGTCGAGTTGCTTGGATCGATGGAATCAATAACTTCACCAAAATTTAAAAATTCGTTGGTGGATTCAAGGATCTGTAGATGATCAAACATCTCTAATTGGCATGTTTCGATATAGAAATTAACACTTTTCACATCATCATTATTTATCGTTTCGGAAACTAAAGACTTTTACACTTTTTTTTTTTTTAATTTTTGGCAAATTGCTTGGTAATTTCATTAAATCATCTTCTTTTACTAACAATATTACATTATATTTCTTTGTGTTTAAAGAAGAAGTAAGTTTTCATAAAAAAGAAAAGAAAAGAACTCGAAAAAAAATACCTGAAAGTAAGGTCAGAGTTTTTGTTCATTTATAGGCAAGAGATGATCTTATTATCAACTTAATATTAATTTTTATTTTTATAATCTTTATGTAAAGAGAGAATTGACTGGATTGATTATAAACTAATATTATAGTTTATGATTTTTAATTTACTGCTTATTATGATGCCTGATTATAGGGAGAGGGATGGAGGATGATTGGTGTTGAGATAAGCATTAAGGTAATCAAATGGTAAGGTATCCTTCGCTGGTCTCGGGGGTCACCATCAACATCTTAAAATATTCTGAGGAATCCACGAACAGAGCCAGGTCCTCTAGTGGCAATTTTTCCATACTATCCAGATCCTAAAAGAATAGGAGTTTCCCGAGAAGACAAGTTCGTGTACCGAAAATAGTAGGGCAGTCGCATAGGAAGCCTATATTTCTATGATATTACAAACAAAGCAGACAACGAACAAGGGTTTCCTTTGTTTTTTTTTTTTTCATCCGGCATGGCCTAGACCACATTTCACATATCTTATTATTTTTTTTTTTTTCCAATTACCTCTTCTGTAACCAAACTGCATTCACCGCTTGTATTGTACAATATCATTAGTCTATGTTGGTGGCTCTATTCTAATAATTGCATTATTTATGTGTTTTATTTCATATATGTATTTATTATATTTGTCCACTAAATGTGTTAAAACTATATTTTTAGTGGTTTTATGTATGTATGTTCTCAATAGACTCTTAACCCACTGGGCCGATTTTCATGAACATTTCTGGGAAACTCTAGCATAGTCTGGAGAGTGTTCTTGTGAAAGAAAATCCACCGGATAAGTTGGAATTGTTAGATCAAACTTTGCTTATAAAGCTTAGCGCGCTTGGACAGGTAGTTGTGTAATATAAATAAATTAATAGAATCAATCATATTACTTATTATAAATTGGGTTTGTAGGGTATTACAAATACAACAACTTACATATGTTGTATCAACAGTAGCAACTGTAGCAGCAGAAGGAGCAACAAAAATAAAATTAACAACAAAGACAACAACAGACAATTTAAATAAAGTTAATTCTCATTTCTTCAATCTTCTTTCTTTAGACAATGCATAGAAGCATTAAGTTTTGGTCATTTCTCTTCATAGATTCATTTTTGGTTGGATGAAATAAAATTCAATGTATATAAAATAGTAAAAGATAAAAAAAAAATATTTTCTTTAGATTGATTAGCTAAAAAATTGAATTTATAACACAACATATAAGAGTACGATATGTGTGTTTTCTTTATTGTATCTTCTTTGTTATTTCATTATTATTTTGCATTTTGTTGTGTTACTAGCGAAGAGTATCTAAGCTATGACAAAACCGAAGGCTAAAGTTTTTTTTTTTTTTTTTTTTTTCTCCTATGATTTGTTGTGTGTTACTACACTATACTCATTGCCAGATAAAAGAAACTTCTATAATATGTTATATACATAGGTATATAAACTTATGTGCTCATGTATAGAATTCTATTTTTTCTAGATGCTTTGCTTCGAAGTTTTTTTTTGCAAACACGCACAAATTACTAAAAAAAAAAAAAAAAAAATAAAATAAAAAAATAAGACAGAAAAGAAAAACAAACAAAAAATGGTAACAAAATTAGGTCAAAATGCTGCGTGCTTTTTTTTTTATTTTTGCGAATTTTTGCGTATTTTTCATTGTTGTCGTTTTTGCTTATATGTGTTTTTACTCTTCCATTTTTTTTTCATTTAATTTAACATGATTTTTTTTTTTTATGCTTCTTTGTTTGTTGTCGTTTTGGGTTTTTTTTATTTTTTTTTTTTTATAATACAAACAACGGTAAATTATAGTGTTTGATTTTGTGTGTAGATACTTTGAATATCATTTGCCTACATTCTGAAATTGGAAGAAAACACATTGTCGTACAATGTCTTCCAGTGAAAGTATGTGAATCTTTATAATATTGTACATTTAGGAAATTTCTGTTGATTGGATTAAATTATCTAGATACATATAATATTTTATTAATGGATCATTTGAATATCTATCTTAAGCATTTTATAAGCTATTAGAAATCTAAACACAAATGTTTGCGATTTACATTATTATGTTCATTTGTTGATTGTGTGCAATAACAAAGTAAATCAAACATTTTGAGTGGACATAAATACATATGTAGGTCACAGAGTAATCAATTATGACTAAACTAATATTAATGGGAAACAAGAGAACACCTATAAAACTACTATCGCATATGAATATATGGAAGCTTTGAAATGAAACACTCGGATTATGTTTCTTGAAAGCACCATTTTAAACAAAATTGTGTTAAACAAAAAAAGAAGATGTTTGAAAAAACTTCGCAAATAAGTATATGAAATCTCTACAAATCTTAAAATTAAATATTCCAAACTATTATAACAGAGATCATAACATTCTTTAGGTTACAACTATTATTTGTCATCAAGGTAATCATTATCTCCTGTTTTTTTTTTTTTTTTTTTTCTAATTCCCTTTCGAATTTCACAAGTCTTTTAGCCAATGATAAACAGTGACATAGCTTTTTCAGAGTTAAGACTTCTTTGAAACTATTATCAGTCAAGATTTTGTCTTTATATGCAAATAACTCTTGAATTCTTCCGATAGACATACATATTTTTAAAGCCTTTATCTTGAATTGATTAAGCAACTTGTTAAATTTAATTTAGTCCACTTTGTCGCAATTGAAGGCTTTCCTCCAACATCCATTCAATCCTGAAGCTCATTTAAAGATTAATTTTTCTAACTGATTAACGCAGTCTTTAATGGAAAATTTATTTCTGCCACTCATTATATCAATGGAAACCGCGCACGCCATAATTTGCATTGGTTTAATCTGAATTGTTTTGTCGTAACAAATACCTGTTTTTACAGGTAATAACTGATTGTGCATTAGAACAGAAATCCTAATTTACATTGGCTTTATAATGAGCTCTAGTTTTGCTAGCAACGAACAATACTAGTATATTCTAGTACACACAGCTCCATAATCTCAGAAAACAAACAATTCGATTCTCACATGCGACAGTACAAATTCTTATTAACAAGCTAGTTGTTTTACCTGGCGGTATTCAGCGAAAATATTGCAATGAGTGGAAAAAATACAACAATAACAACAACACAAATTTCAAAAAGCAGCTGAACAACGAAACTCACTGTCTCTCTCTCTCTCTCTTGCCCCGCTCTCAGTGAACATCATATACAAAAAGTAAAGAATAGAGAGCGTAATACTCTTGTAGGTACTCAGTTATAAATAATTGTAACATTGCTCATCTTTGGTTTAATTCAAAATTAATATCTTTTTATTCGATTGTGATGAAATAAATGCTAAATTTAACTCACAATAAAGCTTATTATCTTTCAGTAATTCAATTTTGAATCCATTAAGTCATTTTTATGTGATGCGCGCACAAACATTTCAAAGTCTACGATTTTTTAATACATATGTGCAGCTGCAACAGAAGACACATAGAGAGGGAGAGACAGAGAGAAAGAGAGAGAGAGAGAGAGTTTATGTTAACCACACTTCATTGTAACTTCATTAAACTATACCTATCTATTCTTTTTAAATCGTAAATAATTAATATAAAGATTTCTGTACAGAAACAAGAAGAGAAAATTCTCAGATGTCCACCTTAGCCAGTGATTACATTTATAATATTGGATATTATATTATGTGTCACTTTGATTGATTGAATTTGTTTAGGCCACTAATTCTGAAGGCATCCAAATAATCATTTTATTTTCAGCGTTCTAATTCTAAATAATAAAATTTCTTATTTTGGTTTTTTATTGAATTTTATTACGAGAATTTGCAGAACTTATTTGTGTTTTCTATTCGTATTGAGAAAAGGATGCTATTACAATGGTAGAGTGGTCTATATTGTCATAGAGTCATGGCCAAATTAACTGTTGAGTGTCGATAAGAATGTTTGTGGATATTTATGTTAAACCACAACTAGCAAACGAACGACAATACGAAATAAATGAAAACACAAAAAAAAAAATAAAATATAAAATTATTGTGCCCACAAAGCAAAAAAGTAACATATCATCTCGACATGTTAAGGCAACCCGTGATACAAAGGCAACTTCTCCAATTCTGGCGCATATGTTCGTTGTAGTTGAATCCATTTGCTTCAACTCGACAAAATGCTGTTTCACTTCTTGTACTCATAGATTGTTTTCAGAGGAGTAGTAGTTGTTTAGTTTTTTCGTTTTTTTAATATATTTTGTCTTAGTTTTCGATTTCTTTTGCTTTTTAGTCCGTGTCTTGTTAATTGCATCGCCAGCACCTCCAAAATCAGCATTATCAGTGCAGTTGAATTTTTCATTGTCCCGTTTCGTTTCTGGGGTGGCAGAAACAACAGTTGATTGTTTCAGAGTAGTGAATGCCGAATTGATTTTTAATGTTTCTGGTATTAATTCCGGTGGTTCGGTAATGATATTTCGTTGAACATGATTTTGTTTTTTATGGTTTTGCTTTTTCGAAACTGTCTTCTTTTCCTCCATCAGAATTGTGTGTTTTCGTTTTCGTATTTTCCTAGGCAGATGATCACGAGCCGAGAATCCAGTATCAATCGCAATGTCTGCGGCGTTTTCGAAAAATGCTAAGTACTTACGTTCCATTTCCCGTGTTGTGCGATTGCGTTCATGAACCTTCGGATTATATGATTTAACGACATATCTTGTCGTTTTGCCCGATTCGATTTTGCCAAGGCTAAGAAGTCCACTACGTTCATCACGTAATGCATCATAAATCTGATTCAATGGCACGGGTATAGGTAAAGCAGCGCACATTTCCTAACCAAAAACACAAAAATTTCATGTTTAACAAAAAATTTGTCTCTAGTCAATCCCGTACCCTTTCCCTAACCTAGGCTTACTTACCGACTCATAACATTTCCTTTGTTTTTCACCAAGTTTCTTCCAAGCATTACCCGAATTTTCGATTCCATATTCCACACTGCAATTATTCAGGATGCAATATTCCCGCAAGAAATTGTAATATTGAATATCAGACGACGATCTCGGTTTGAAAAAGGCCAATGTCCTTATAAGTTGGATATTGTTCCGATGCATTTTTTATTATTTCGTTGTGGTAACAACAAACGAATTTCTTTTGTTGCCTTCTTTGCACAAAATTTAATTTTTTTATTCAACGCAAACGATTGTCTTAACATAAATGCCACGAATCTAATATTATCACTTCAAAATTTGAAATTTCTACAATATATTATTTTTTTTTTTTTTTTTTTTTTTTTTTATTGTATAAATTTTTATTTTAGCGGAAATTTTGATGTTTTAGTTACAAAGAAGATTGTTTAGATTTATAAAAAGATGATAAGAATTCAGACGATTACTTTGTTTTTAAATTTCTGAAGTTCAAAGTAGAAGTTCCTTAAATTGTATATCTTTTGGTAAAGGCAAGCTGACTAGATAAATTTATGGATAGATTCATAAAAAAAAAATTTTATAATTCACAGACATCAGTATAGTCACCGCAAGGGGGCACATGAAAGTCGATTTTGTTAAACATAATATCAATATCAATCAACGCCCACTTGGTTACTAAATTCAAGTCATGCTGACCTACTCCTTGGTGTAGAGCTGAGGACTATGCAAAACCTCAGTTGCTGCTGTTTGGGTCACACCTCCCGGTTATATAACGCAAATCCAAGCCAATTGTTAACTCCACCTGCATGAGTGATGGGTGAACCAACAGCAACCACAATACTCCCATAAAAGTGGCTGTATCCACTGATCAGCACGGAACAAGCTCCGTGGGCTCCTGTACACGCGTGGTATCAGACAAAGCCTCTGGTCAGACTTAATACCATTAGGTACTACGAATTCGAACTCCAAGCAGGTATTGGGTTGTTGGCCTATTTTTTGTTTTCACTTATAAAAGCAGCCAAGATATTTAATTTATCACAAGAAAACGTAGAAGCGCAAGTAGGCACAATAGGCATTCACGCAAGCAACCAATTTCATTCGATCTACTCAATAACTGATCTGACTGCTCGCCATTGTTCGCAGTTGCTTGCTTACTTGCAAAGTCATAAACTGTACGCAGTCAAAGTAAGTGCTCTGCTATAAACTGTCCATTAATATTTCCATTAAAAAATGTATTCCATTAAAATTCGAAGGCAAACATTAATCGGTATAGTGCAGAAGAAATACCTATTTCATAGTCCTGTTTTGCATTAAAATTAATTTAAATCCATGAATCAACAACATTCAGTTTATATGGTAACTGTGCACTAACCTATTTTACTAATATATTTATTTTTATTTATTAGAACTAGCATTATAATTATAAATATTTAGAAGGATATGGAATAGTGTTAGAAAAGTGCTGCACATGACTAGAAATGGGAATTGAACCCGCGACTCTAGGATGTAAGCTCGGCGCACTACATTCCAATCCAACGAACCAGTCTTATATTAATATATTACTTAGTTAATTCAAAAGGCATTCTATGAATACATCGTTCATAGGATGCTATAACATTCTAATCTTTGTTACTTTCAAAAATTATCTTTCCATTGTTTAATAGCAATAGTTCGCGAAGAATTTGAATTTGCATTAACTCGTATTCAGAAAAAGAAATGATTTCGTTTCACATTCATCAATAATATATACTTTTATTGTGTTTGGTAATTTTAGGAGTTCCTGAGTTCCCATGCCATACCAAATACAAATATTCACATAATGTAATTAAACTAAGTTAAAAACTCATTCATTGCCCATATGCTCAATATTTCAAAGTAAATGAAGTTTTCATAACAAAATATAATTGAATTTTGAGAAAGAAAGATTCTATAATAAGTAGGCTCCAGTAGCTAGTGCTCGTTAAACTTATAGATTAAGTCTACTATTATATATTTCGTTCAATGTGTTAAAATGAAACAAATAAATAAAATATGTATTTTGCTATTACCCATACACAAAAGACGTTCGATTCTCTACTTTCTATCATAAATATTGACACAAAATAAATGCTTGGCCAAAATTTCAAGCATTTAGAATTGCATAAGGCAAAGATATTTCTATTTCATGTGGCCATTGAGTTACCTTTGATATTGCTAAAAATAATAATAATCTGAGACAATGAAAGTTGCTTTGACTATATGAATATGGGTACATTGAAACATATAACAATATATTTCTGTTTATCTGAGTGCCTTTCAGAGAAGACACTTTTGAGTTGAGATCTATTTGTATTAGAAGCAAATGCAGAAAGATGAAATTAATTAAATTATCAACTATATATGAGACCGAATTCGTTGGTAATCTTCTTAGTAGATCCTTTGTAATGAGATGGCCAAATAAAAAAAGAATTTAATTCTTATATACATATGTAGTTATGTACATAGTAAATAAAAAACTTAAAACTCAATAACAACACTAACAAATGTGCCGCGCCTTTTTTTTTTTTTGCTTTAATGTTTTCTGTTTGTACTACTAAATTCTAAATAACTTGACACTGACATTGAATTTCAAAATTTGCAATTTTGGTCTGGTCTCTGGTCTGATTTTATCTCGTTTCGTTTCATGTCGTTTGATGACGGAACTCAATACAACCACAAAAATTCGCAAAATACAAAAAATAAATACAAAACAAATTATATAAAAAAAAAAAATAAAATAAAAAAGACATAATAAAAAAATGAATGCAAAAAAGAATTAACAAAAATATAATATTAAAAAAAAAAACCAAGATTTTTATATTAAGAAAAAAAAAAAAAGAGCTAAATTTATGCATGTGTATGTGAATATTTGAGTAAGTGTGCGTGTCGGTGTGCGTGTGTATCTATGTGCGTCAAGCTGCGCTCTACTCTACAGCTGAGCACAGCACAGCGAAACAATCCGCTTCGAATTTAATCGCTTTGATTGCATTCAATGCGCGCACGCGTAATATTCTCCTTGCCTTACCTTGTGCCTCACTGTAACTTGTTAGAAGTTCTCCCTTTCTCTCTCTCTCTCTCTCTCTCTCACTCTCTCGCCACACTCTTTGTGCGTCTAGATGTATATTTAATAAAGATTTTTTTGCGTTGATCGCCGCGCGCGTTTTACCATTATAATTTTTGCACAAAAAAGAAAGAAACGCCAAGCGGAAAAAAAGAATAAACATAAGTATAAAATGAAATGAAATGAAATGAAATAATAATAAAAGAGGCAAAACAGCGAACGCATTTCAAGGTTAACACGCTTCTGCGCCAAGTCGCTAAGTCGCAAATCGCTCAAGTGTGCAGCCGCAGCAGTCAAAGTTATATGACGGGAATATCAACAACAACAGGGATAGACAGATCAGAGCAGACCAGGTGAGACGATGAAATACAAGCAAGCAACAGTGACAGGCAGCGGCTTGAACGACTGACTAGGTGACTGAGTGACTAACTAGCTAAGTGCTTGAATAACTGACTCACTGACTGATTGAATAATTGAACGAGTGAATGATTGAGCGAGTGAATGATTGAACGACTGACTGACTGAGCAATTGCTGCTGCTAACATTGACTGCGTACAGTTTGTGGCTTTGGAAATAAGCAAGCAACTGCGAGCAATGGCGAGCAGTCAGACCAAGCATCGAGCAGATCGAATCAAATTGAATCAGATCGGGCGGTTGGTTGCGTGCTTGCCTATTGTGCCCACTTGCGGTGACTGTGCTGATGCCAATGTCTGTGAATTGACTTTGAATGAACCAAACCAAGTCAACCAAACCAAACCAACCAATTTTAAACTTCGACAGACAATCAGACAAAGTCATTTTCAGGAAATTGTTTTGTGTTTTTTTTTTTTTTTTTTTTGTGTTTGCTAAACTAATTTGCTTTTTGATTTTTACCTTTTTTGATTTAAATTTTTGGTTACAAATGTCAGTGCGTTTGTCGTTGTAGTGTCTTATTTTTGATTTATAAGTAGTAAGCTGCACAGTACGTATAAAGTAGAGTAGAGTAGAGAATAGCAATAGCAATAGTTTTTGATCTAAAGATTATATTAGATAGGAATTTAATCAATTTAATTGATTACTATTATTTGATTAATTTTTAATTTCAAATTGAGACTGCAATGACAAAGTATCTAATAAGTACTATGTTAAGTAGTTCTCGCTTTTTTGTAATCGAAACTTTAAAATACAATAGGAAACTGTAATGAAATTTGGAGTAAAAGATTTATGAAAAGATTGAATTCAATTCATATAAATTTTGTAATTTAGAATTCTTCTGTTTTAATTTTTGCTCAAGTCAATTATTTTGCTCCAGCATTCTTAATTTGATGCATTTCTTCATCTCTGCTTTTATTTATTTATTTAATTATTCTTTTATTTATTTATTCTTTAATTTCATAGAAGCTGCCTCAATTTATTTAATTGTTCATTCTGCCGTTCATTCATTTATTCATTCATGCTTTCCTTCCTTTATTATTTTTTTATTTCATTTATTCTTTATTATTTGCTTTATTTCAATGATTAATTGATTGTTTTCTTATTCTCAGGATAAGATAATTATTTTCATAATATATATTCATTTATTTTCTCCACTTTCCTTCCTTTCTTTGTTTTTGTTTTCATGCCCTTGTTGTTTTGCTATCATTCATCCGTTCTTTCATTCAATCGTGATCCTTGACATTACTTGGCTTGGCATGACCATGTAAAAAGTGCCTCTGTTTGCTGCTACCAGAAGCTACGCGAACTTGATTGGCTATTAAGCAGGAACACTATGCTATCACTAACTAAGTGGTTATCTATAAGCAAGTAGTAGCCCCTGTCTGTCGCTATGGTAGACATATTTTGGGGTCCAATATTGCCTACAATATCCATAGGATCCAAATGTATTAAAATAAAGCTTTTCGAAGACAATGCTTTAACGAGACCTGATGAGACCAACAGTATTAGAGGAAATAGACTTCTACTAAGCAGATATAATAATTGTCATCTAAACTGGTAGCCTCACTTTTTATCAATCCATCACAACGTCGTTTCAATATACAAGAAAATACAAAATTCTATCTCATAGGCATCTTTGACGGTCTCTCATTATTGTACACCAATGTTTGAAGAATGTTGCCGCTGATTAATATTTATCTTGTTGTGTTATTAAATATGAAAACATCAAGGACCAGCGATGACTTGAAAGTAGTGTTAAAATTAATGTGATAATATTCTAAAATTTATTTTTAATGTTTTCATAGCTTATATATTTATTTTGAAAATACAGAAAAAGATCTGGGAAATCAATCTCTATAATGTTCATTGAGATCGTGCCAAGGGAGAAAGGCAGTTTGTTTCGTTTTTCATGATTTGGTTTGCTTTAATTTTGTGTTGTTAATGTTTTTATTGTTGTATTTTTTCCTCTCATATTGTATTATTTTGGATGATTACCGTGAGAGCCGGGTAACTCCGGGTAAAACAATAAGTATTGAATGTAACGCTTGCCCATTCTTGAACAACACTTGTGTAAGCAATAAGCAACATCACACAGAGTATACATAAAAGATCATCGAAATCACATTGTAGGACACTTGCGAAAATCTAATTTCCAAATAGATTGAAAACTGTCGTCTTTCCTTCTTTCTCCTTTCTATTTCCCAACTAACTCTATCTGAAATGCTGTTTCTTTCTGACTTTAAAGATTGCTACAAACCCCTTTACAAAAGCAACAAAATTATATGACCAACACATAATAGAGAAATGTTTTAGATTTTAATTTAAATATTTATTTAATGGTTGTTAAGGTAGTGGAAAGCTTTTATTAATGAAATCTAAGTTGGCGTCTTTATAGAAAGAATAGATGAGAATTTAATGTCTGTTTTTAAAAGTGATTCCTTCAGGCTTCTATAATAAAAGGACAACTTTGAGTTGATCCCCAATAGGAAGGTAATTGAAGTTATACTTGCCGAGTCCGGACTCGTCTCTTTCAATAATTAACACC
>JBANCV010001079.1:0-19668 GCA_037040105.1 Amiota albilabris | reverse complement strand
CTCTTCTCTTTGTTTGTAACAAATTGTCAATAAATTATTATTGTTTGTTATTATAATATTTTCGAATAACAATTTCGTGTAATTTCAACAACAATTTTATTAGTTTAATTAGTTGGAAATAATAATAAAAACAAATAACAAAAGAAAACAAAAAAAAAAATTAAAAACAGATTGATTTTGAACTCATTTTAGGGATGGTCAAATAGACTAGAAAGTACCCCTTCAAGCAGGGGGGAAGAAATGAAATTGAAAACTATTTACAAGAAACAAATGATTGTAAATATGTTTTTCATTTGTTTTTGATGAACATTCAATGATGCTAAAAATTCAAAATATTGTTAACATTTGAAATGCGAATACCGAAAACAAAAACTATCAGAAACAGAAAAACAAAAGAATAATATTCATACATTCAAATCGATAAATGATAAATGATTATTGAATAAAAACAAATAATAATTTAGAAAGGGGAATACAAAGAATACACAATACTATGTACCACTTAATCGAAAGAAAGTTTAATAAGTTCCGATTTAGAGATGTTTCTCTCTTTGCGCTGCATTATGAGGGCGGTTCATTAAGTACCCGTGTTAGAAATTTTTTAAAAAATGTTTCTTATTTTTCAACATAGTCTCCTTTTAGAAAGAAGCACTTTTCCCAACGAATCTGCCATTTTTTTACCAAATGCGGCCGTGTCTCCTTTAATTTTTTGTCGAAGCGGTCTAATAACTCACTGCAGTATTGTCCAGTGATCGTTTTTCTTTTTTCTAAAAAATCCATGAGAATGACGCCCTTCGCATCTGAAAAAATCGACGCCATGACCTTACCGGCCGATGGGATCGTCTTCGCTTTCTTTGGTGCAGATTCACCGAGAGAAATCCATTGTTTTGATTGTTGCTTAGTTTTTGGTGTGTAATGATGAATCCAAGTTTCTTCAACGGTGACAACTCGATGCAAAAAGTCCTTCGGATCTCGCTTAAATTGCGCCAAACACTCCATCGAAGTTAACAGCCGCATCCGCTTGTTGTCCAGTGTGAGCAATCGCGGCACCCATCGGGCCGACAAAAGTTTTTTACTTCGCGTACTTTCGTTCGTCGATCAGTGAGAATCATGTCGTGGACTTTTTCAATGATGTCCTCGGTAACCACGTCTGGCGGGCTCCTTAAAAATGGATGTTCGCACACGTTTAAATTTGTTGAACCAATATCTAACTGTAGTCATAGATGGCGTCTTTTCCCCATAAACAGCATCCAACTTTGCTTTTATCTCCTCGCATTTTACGCCATCCAAAAACAAAAAGGAAATTACTGAACGGTACTGCTCTTTTTCTATCTTAGCGAAAATCACGAAACACATCTGAGTCGGATGGCTGCCAAATCGAAACTAACTTATCAATCAGTCTGAAATTCGTATTAGCGTCGTTTGATAGATGGCATCACACAATGATAACACTGACTTCACTCAGGAACGTCCTCTATCTTCAAACACGGATACTTAATGAACCGCCCTCGTATGCTTTATCCACAACTTATTTATGCGAACAAGGATTCGTTTAATGATTCATTTTTTTATCTAAAATTGCAAGAGGATCTGAACTTATTGCATTCTTGGTGCTTCATAGCTCCAAATGTGAGTTCATGACATATCATCGGTGCAAACCACATTTGCGCACTTAAAAGATTCATAACGTCCAACTTGTGAGCGTGTCTATACATTTAATGGCCTTGGTGTTCTTTTTGATTCTAAACTATGCTTCAATAAGCATATATCCAGCATTGTTAATAAGGCGAAGGATGTTTTTGGTTTTATTAAACGTTGGTCTATTGAGTTCATTCAACCATATACTGCGAAGATTCTTTTCATTTCTCTTGTGCGTCCACTCCTCGAGTACTACTCTTGCATATGGTCGCCCCAGTATAAAAAGCATCGAGATCGAATTGAGTCTGAGCAATTTCTTTTGTTTGGCCTTCGTAGCCTAAACTGGAATCCTAATTCCAGGTTGCTATCTTATTCTGTTAGACTCCTCCTTATCAGTCTTCTCCTGTGCTCCTAAATCAGCTTTACCCCCAGCCGTTCTACCAGAATTTTTGTCCCTTTAGCCTTGTCTAGGTGTAGAACTTGTTATGCATTACATGATCCTTTTCGAATTTTATGCTTGCTTTATTATGAGTATTATTACATCCTCTCGCTGGAGATCTCGCCCTGTGGGCTTACCATCATCGTACTTCGCTGCCTACGGGAATCGGAACACTCTGGTTGATCTGGATATAGCTTATTGGTTCACATATTGCAGCTGCCTTTGTTGCTCATCAGCCTGATTTAATGTCTCTGACCAAATTTGGTCGTTAGTAGGGTTAGCAAATTAATTACCCCCACTGGGTCAGAGACTCATTTTAAATAATCAATTTTATTCTTTGTATCCCTTATTTTTGTAATCATTTGCTTACTTTTATTTTTAAATATTTTTTTTTTTTTTTTTTGTATTCTTATTAGAATAAATAATGAAATAGCAAAGTACATCAAATATGGTTCTCAAAGTAATGGAATGGCTTGCCCTTCCCCATATCCGCATGTCATATGGATGACCAGACAGTCTACATCATGGGTTTATGTAGCAGTATGTACTTTCTTTTTGAAGCCGTGTTTTGATTTTGGAATTGATAACTGGTTTATATATACATTTACATATATCAATTGATGTTTAAAATGCAATCTGAGCATATGAAATAGAAAAAAACCAATGGCTATCAGAGGTTAAAATTAAAAAAAAAAAATTCCATAGAATTTTTTATTTTTTTTGATTAGTTTTTTTATTAGATATCAGAAGAAGAAAATTGCATTATAAGAATGTAAGCAAAAGCAATTCTCTTATTGTATTGAGGATATCCTTCATTTGTTTGCAAGTTCTTGCAAGCGCAAGCGTTCGCTCTCGCGAAAAGCACGGCGAGCAGCGCGTGGTTCACCATGGACATTGCGTATAATCAAATTCTTTTTGCAATAAATTTCCGGATTATACGTTTCGATAGGGGGTTCTTGATCCCAATCTTCGGTGTTTTCTAGTGGGGGACGTGGTGGTGCCGGACTTATGGGTTCGACAGTTTTCTTCATACGGTGCTTAATCCCAGACTTGCAATTCAGAAAATGCGCCTATAAATAGCAAATAAGAATAATAGTTAAATTTCGTTATGGTATAGCGAACCCAAATTGATCCATTGATCCAAACATATATCTTCCCAAATATTCTGTGATTAGCAATCGAACAG
Organism: Amiota albilabris; assembly: GCA_037040105.1. NCBI lineage: Eukaryota > Metazoa > Arthropoda > Insecta > Diptera > Drosophilidae > Amiota > Amiota albilabris. The sequence continues at coordinate 16,405 of JBANCV010001079.1, read as the reverse complement.
CAATTATTTCAACAATTAAAACCTAACAACTAATTCGCTCAGATGAGCTTTGCTCATCAACAAAGCCAAAAACCAGCATCAAAATATAAATGCAAATTTCTCGATCGCTTCTTCTGGTCCCAGCAACAATGAATATTCATTTTTAACAACCAAGTTGCCTGAGCGCAGAGCAAGTTCTTGCTCACCAGCTCTACGTTCTAATAATGTGAGTGTAAAACACTTGCTAACGTGGAGCGCCCATTCCCTGAAACCCCTCATTCAACAATACCACTAACAATTGAATCAATAACTAAAACTTGTAATAGTATTCAATTGGAAGGGTATAAAACATACCACATCCAATCGATGAAAATTCAACTAGAAAATGCAAATGGACTGAATACTGTAGCAGTTTTTTTTTCCCCCTCCTAAACACAACAACACCTGTATACAGTACACCCATTACCTTCAGACCCCTCGCTAATACATCTTGAATACAATTCATTACCTGAAAAAGTGTTTATAAGAACAATGATATGCAACAACAAAATTGACTGAGAAACTTTCAGGGAATATTTGGATACCAAGATAAGATGTAAAGTACCACTCAACACAATGAATGGCATTGGAAAGTCTATAATCTACTTTAGCAACTGCATTTCAATCGTCTCTAACAGAGGAATGTTCGCATCGACGCCTAATCAAAATCAACGAAAAGTCCAAGCTCCGTAAAATTTGCCAGCAAACCATCTTTCCAATCGATAATACAAAATAAACAAGGCGACAAATGAAATTAATAAGTATTAAGGGAAAACAGAGATAAACAAATACATAATATCTAAAAAATAAAAATTGACACCCACTTCGGAGACCAAATGCCCACTTTGGAAAGTGGTGACAAAAATAAATACCAAAATCCCCCAAAAATCACTTATAAATTGCTTTGATAATACTTGGTATGAATAGATTCGGAAAAAGCAAAGTCGATTCCACTGAATCCACTTTTACGACAACGCGCACTCAACTGATCGCCTGAAGCAGTCACAAGCAGTCACAACCAATAGACCAATCAGATTTCTACCCACGTACAGTATGCTACCTGTGCTTAAATCTAATCAACGCCATTCAACTATATAACCGATACATAGAGTAACTAACAAAATACCAGGCGACTTGCATGACTAAAAATTCTGAATTGGAGTATTTCTTGACGTAGAAAAAGCATTCGACAAATTGTAGGACAATGGCTTCGTATATAAGCTAGAACTCTTAGTGCCTATGTTAGAAGAATGAATTTTTATAGTCAAATATAAAGAAAAACATACTACATTGAGATGTTTACGAGCTGACATCTCTCAAGGAAGTATACTGGGACCACTCCATTACACCTTGTACACTGCTGATATCCCAACCCCAAAATCATAGTCTTCAATGATCGCCATGTAATTTGACAACAAATTGACATACACAGACACAAACACATACATATGCAAAAAAAAAAAAAAAAACACGTCTGGGAAAAAATTGAAAACCGTTGTACTGTACCGTTTTGCGTTGCAACTCCCACGCTCCAAAAAAAGAGAAACTATTAGTATTTACGTTTGATGAAGAAAAGTTTCAGTTTCATTGAAATTAACTGAAAGGTCTTTTTTTTTAATTTTTTTTTTTTTTTTTTTTTTTTTTTTTTTTTTGAGAAAAAAGATTAAAAATTTACTAGATGTCCGATAAAGACACGACAAAAGAAAAAAAAATTTCACCGCAACTGTTGTTTGCCCACATTATTATCATTATTATAAAATATACATATACATATATATATACTGGGACCACTCCATTACACCTTGTACACTGCTGATATCCCAACCCCAACATCATAGTCTTCAATGATCGCCATGTAATTTGACAACAAATTGACATACACAGACACAAACACATACATATGCAAAAAAAAAAAAAAAAACACGTCTGGGAAAAAATTGAAAACCGTTGTACTGTACCGTTTTGCGTTGCAACTCCCACGCTCCAAAAAAAGAGAAACTATTAGTATTTACGTTTGATGAAGAAAAGTTTCAGTTTCATTGAAATTAACTGAAAGGTCTTTTTTTTTAATTTTTTTTTTTTTTTTTTTTTTTTTTTTTTTTTTGAGAAAAAAGATTAAAAATTTACTAGATGTCCGATAAAGACACGACAAAAGAAAAAAAAATTTCACCGCAACTTTTGTTTGCCCACATTATTATCATTATTATAAAATATACATATACATATATATATACTTACTTCGAACTCCTCCTCCTTTAATAAATGCGAAGTATCGTAGGGACAAATCAACATTTTGATGCCCTTATGATTTTTGCTGCAACGTAGCAAATGTATTGGAAGACGAGACCTTAACAGCTGATGATTGGCGTCGTATGGGCATGTAACCATGTCGTTATGAATGTAATTATCCATGTCGAAAAATTTTTTTTTTTTTTAATTGAACAGTTTTTTTAAAATTTTCTTCACGAGAAACTCCGTTGTCTTCAAGAGAAAAAACTGGAAAGAATTGAAGTGACAATTGTAATGAGACTGTAATAAGACAAGTGTTCAAAAGTCCATTAATATATCAGTAAATAAGTGTTGCACAGTACAAATTTTATTTACAAATGTTAGGGATGGCGAAATTGGCAAAATCAGAGCTCGCAAATAATAGTGAACATAGCAAACTGTTCACTGAAAAACAGGAAAATATGAACCCGGAGAGAAACCGCTCAGTGCCGAACACACATTTGTGTTTTGCATGTGTACTCGCTTTGTTTGCCATTATCAAAGAACAGTTTTTGCTGTAAACTGTGAATCTATTCTGGTCGATTCAATAATGCAATCGGTATTGAACCATTTCAGTGCTGGCAAATTTGTGGCAGTGTTGGAAAATTTGCGGTCATTTCTGGTAGGAAACTTGCATAAAAAAGAACTGATCATGGCCCAAAACAATAAACAAATAAAAAGGAACAAATAAATATTGCTTCCGATCGCTAAGCATCCCACAACTGGTTTAGCTTGAAGCTGTTTCTTTGTTCTTAAAATACTTTGTATAGAAAATGACTGCCAACTTGGCACAATCATAGATAGTTCTTACAAAATCTCGTTTGTTAGCTTGAAATAAGTATGCATATCGATATTTTTTTCGACATCCCTATACCAAAGTCCCTAATTCGTATGCAGAATCATTTATCAGAATGGTTATTCAGAAGCGCCAAAAAAGCATACCTAAGAAAAGCCGCCATGAACTTTGTTCTAATATGAAGATGACGTATTCATACCCGTAGTTTATTATGATTTACTCTTAACATTAGATAGTTTAAATATATATAAAGTAGTTTTAAAAAAAATAGTAAATAGTTTTTTACAACACAATTTAATAAAGCACTCCCATACACCTTCACTGCGTTCGATCGCACGACAACCACTTAATTTCTCTCTCACTATCTTAAACCAAAAAACCACCACCAAACTACACACAACACCAACTACTGAAACGATCTCACTCTCAGAAGCGCTGGCCGCTACGTGTGGCTCTCAGCTCTCTCTCACTCTCATTTCTTACACACATATGAATACGACTTCTACAAACCGTGTACACACCTTTCATACGTAATGGAAATATGTCATCCAAATGCATATAAAAAATAGTAAATACTTTTATATACAACGCAGTTTCATAAGGCAGTTCCTTTACTTCACTCGATCGCATGACAAAGACTTAACTTCTCTCTCTAACTACCTTAAGCCAAAAAACCACCACCAAATTACACACAACACCAACTATGCAAATGGTCTTACTCTCAGTAGCGCTGGCCGTTACGTGTAGCTCTCAGATCTCTCTCACTCTCATTTCCTACATATATACGAATACGACTTCTTCAAACCGTGTACACACCCTTCGTACATAATGGAAATTTATCATCCAAATGTATATAAGGATATATGAAGACAGTCACTTTTGCAACAAAGTCTTCACATCATGTGCATTGAAGTAAATATATAAGAAAAATATTAAGAAGGATCATATCGTCTTCTCTAGTCTACAATACTCGTTATTCTGCATGTCAACCTAGTGAATTTATGTGATACACGTAAATTGATTATCTTTGTTTGTTCGGACACATAATGGAGAACTCACACTCTCGCTCTGCCTACTCTAAGAGTGTTTCACAACACCGCAATGCTCTGACATAGATTCTCTTCCACTTTCCCTGTTTATAGGCCCCATTTTAACACAATTTAACCCACTCAATAGTCATGACTCACCATATATGTGGGCCTCTTAGATGTCATAGTGCCCTTTGCTAGATTACCATAATGCCATAATAGTAAGAGGGCCTCAAAGCTATACCAGTGTTAGACTAGGCTATTAGCTGGGTGCGGTTTAACGGTAAGGTTGAAGGCATTTCACTTCTGTTAGTGAAAATTTCATATTCCCCATTACAAAAAAAAAAAACAAGGTGTATATCATATATTGAAAACTTTACCAACTATAGTTTTTATAGAAATTGATTACTTTAATTTAAGTTATGGATTATTTATGGAATGGTTTTATTGGAGTTTTCCCAATGCAATCCATACGAGTGGATGCAATAAAATAAATAAATTTTCTCATCGTTTGTCATTTCAATATAATTTTTTTTTTTTTTTTTTTTTTTTTTTTTTTTTTATTTTAAATTAATTGATCCAATTTAACAAAATGATGCTTCCGGCACCACAAATCAATAGCAACGATAAAAAAAAAAGTAAATATTTCTCATTGAAAATACAATAATTAAAATAATGTCTTTTAAATTGCTTTACATTGATATCAAAGACCGAGTTTCAATAATTGTTTATTTTTGAAAAATTGCAAAATGTTTCAATTGTGTAATTCAAGTTCTTTGTGAAGTGAATGTTGAAGTGAGTGAAGTGAGTGAAGTGTGCGTAAAAACCCACAAAAAATTACTTTATTGCAACACTTGCGGCATATTTACAACAAACATCAAAACAAATGGAAATGGAAATGGAAAAAATATATGTAAAAGAAAATAACACAAGAATTGAAAAGCGAATGAAAAGTTAAAGTTTAAAAACAAAAAAAAAAAATGAAGGAATCTTCTAACAAAAAGTAAACTAGACAAAGAAGTTTTGATTGGGTCTGGCAAAGGTTTACTTATTTATTATACTATTTGCCTAGAGATATTGTCATTTAAATTTTTGTTAAATCACATGCAGATGTGAAAAACATTTTTAGTTTTAATGGACGTGGTGGGTCGTAATGAGGCTACTTCACTGCATGTCCAACTTTATAGTGCCGGAAAAAGTTGCCCAAATTCCAAGCTCTTGAAGTAATTCAATCGAAAATATTAGTCCAAACGATGTGTGCTTCCATCAGTGAAATTGGAAACTAATCTAATCTTAATCTTATCTACAAAAAATCACAAGTGATTATTATGCTTAGTTTTAAATAAAGAGAAAGCTGACAGACATTAACCCTAGAGTACTAATGCTGCTTACACGCTACACATACTGAATAGTATTATAAGTTTGTCAAGAAGTTTGTAACACACAAAAGGAGACATCCTAGACCACATAAAGTATATATGTATATATATATATATGTTCTCGGTCAGCGTGACAAGACGAGTTGATTTAGCCATGTCCACATGTCCGTCTGTCTGTCTGTCTGTCTGTATGGATGCGAACTAGTCCGTCAGTTTTTGAACTAGAGGGCTGAAATTTTGCGCAAAGCTTTATTTTTACCGTACGCAGCACCTTTGTTGGTATCAACCGAATCGGACTACTGGAAGGGGTATCCCCCATACAAACCCCAAGGTCAATTTAATGTTCTTATCAGAAAAACTTTTTTGTTTTGTATGCTGTCCATCAACTATGAAAATTTCAAGATCCTAGGATTACTGGATCGCATAGTTCCCATACAAAACTCGTTTTCTAGGGGCTGCATGTAGAGTATTACATCTTCGACGCAGTTGAAGATAACCTTCTTTCTAGTTTTATTATATCAATCACAAGGAATAATAATCACATATTGAGTTGTAAATTTGTTGAGTAGTGTAATTTTTGAAATATGTATTTTGAAATATTTCATTTCAATTAATCACTTTGTATTCAAAACAGGAAGAATATTAAAAAGTAAGAATACATTATATGGGTATTATAAAAATTACATACACAGGACTAAACAGGATACAGTAAACTGTTTGTATCAAAATCTATTAGTGAAGGCATAAAGAAGTTACCCAAACAGAACTATTGTATTTACTCTATTATTTCAGAGTGAATAAACGAAAAATTTATTACAAAAATGTTGGAAAGTAACGAAACAAATAGAAAGGCGTTGCAACTAACGTCCCAACAAAACGGAACGGTGTAACATAAGTAAGAAGAACAATATTAAAGGCATAAAATACAATCCAAGTACTTACAATACTATGTAGTGTTAGTGTAAAGTAGTGAGATATTGTAGTATACATACCTACATGCATAGATAGTAATAAATGAGAAAACCTAAACGGGAAACACAAGAAAAATCAAAATAAATAAATAAAAGTTGCTTACAAATAGCTCAAGGGATTAATTTGTTGTTACTGTTCTAGTTCCTGTTGCTATTTTACAAATACACACACAAACACACACATACACAGACCCATAACAAAAATACAATCAAACATATACACAAATTCTTTTGTATATAGAAATGGTTTTTTTTGTCTTTTTTTTTTTTTTGTGTGTGTTCTTAGTTATATTTTTTTGCACATTTTTCTATTTTCTCTTTATCAAAATGATTCTTTTGCCTTTTCCCTTACTGAGAAACCGCAAATATTTAAATTGTGTGAAAAATAGCTAAATTACTTTAGAAATAGAATTCTACAATATTATCTATATACTCTCGAGATAGCACAAGCAATAATAACAACACTATTGATGTAGCAACAGCAACAGCAACAGCAATTGCAATAACAAAATCACAATCAAAACCAAACAGTTTCCAATGCGTTCAAAACAAGTCATCTACAAATTGATTGAAATCTCTCTTTTTCTGATTTATATACTTACTATACTAGTATACTACAATGCTTATGTATGTACGTATGTACATGAGTATATATTGCATATATTTTTCTTTGTAACACAAACAATTCACAAATACACCTAAATACGCAATGTGAATGGGTTTTATCATTTTAGTATGATATTTGTAACATAAATTTCATCATAAATTAAAGATATTTGTTGTAAATTGTATTGTTGCAAACAGATAAGTTCCTTAATCCTTTCTTCCATTCCATTGTCTAGTCAAATGATCTTTGTAATTATTAAAAACCCAACACACAAAGCATACCTTAAGATTGTATTATAAAATTTAGAATCTGCTTTATTTTACTCAAATCATTTTAGTTTCAGTGGTGATAATCTGTGATAATTGGTACATGAATTAAATTGGTCAACAGACTACGAGTATTGTGATATTGGCTTATTTTTAATATTTGTCGTATCGAACCTTACTTTAGAGTTACAGTTAGTATACCGATTTGGATTCCTTTCAAGCCGCTGCAGCGCTTATTGTAATGACTGCTGTTATAAATTTATTTCATCAAATACTGTAGGCATCTATAGATCTCTTAATGGGGGGTATTCTCGTGATTTGTGTTGCTTAATACCTTGCTTTGCTTATATAATATTCGGAGGTGATGCCCCAAATTTGTGTGGCATAGAGCCAAGTCGTTGGTCACTAATTGCCTTTAAATGAGATTTCCATTTGACAAGAAAAGTTTACTAATTGGATTCAGAAATCATTATGTAGCATTTATAGCTGGATAAAAAAATGTTTAAAAATTGGTAAAAAAAAAAAATGCATAAATCGCGACAACAGTGGATCCAACTATTTCTAAGACCCATCTAGGTGACCCCTTAAATACAACAAAAAAAACTTTCATTAAAATCGATATAGCCATTTAGGAGAAAATTAGTCACAAAAATTCTTAAAGTCGGATTTTTTTATTGTATATAAAGAAGATAAGTGTACTACAGGTTATAAGTAGCATTCCTCATATTGTACTTACATAACTCTGTTAGTTTTAATATGTAAAAGCAATACAAAATAATATTTGAAGAAATGACCACATGTATAATTAATTATAAAGAATCATTTTTCATTTCCGGTCTTTTTGCTTAAATGATAAAGTATCAAAGATAAAACGCTGTAATGTATGTAATGTTTCTATATGCTATGTTGGGAAATGCCTTTAAAATGGACATTTCAACAAGACAATGATCCGAAAGACGCTAGCAAACTAGCGAAGGAATGGTTTCCCTCTGAAAAGATTGACGTGATGGCTTGGCCAGCTCAGTCCTCTGACCTTAATCCGATCGAAAAATTGTGGGGATGCAGCAAAACGATCAGGTAATACACAGCTTTGGGATAAAGAGTCATGGGCTCAAATTGTGGCGAAGCGATGCAGGGATCTTAATGCAGACAATAAAGGTTTTACTACCAAGTATTAGACCCAGTGAAACAAAAATCATTTTTTATAAAAAGAAATAAAAGTTTGTAACAAATGAAACTGTAAATATTTTTGAAAATAGTTCAAAATTATTATATTCATAAAATTATGTGCATATATTGTACATATCATTTCATTTTACAATTACAACTTACGATGCAACTGCATTACTAATTTTATATCTTAAGTAAGTGGGTTACTTCCGTAGATACGGGTTTTTATCTCCCCAGTATGTTTAGACATTCTCCTTAAGACTTTATTAAAAATTATAAAAATTAAATAAATACAATAAATATATTGGATTCAATCATCAAGTAAGTCAATTGTGCTATTGTGCTATGTATACGAGTATCATTTGTGAAAGCATAATTAAAATATTGTACATATAATGCACTGACCCCTGTTCAATGATGAAATACAATGAAATGCAGCAATGCCATAATAATAATAATAATAATACAATAATACAACAAGGCCAATACCCAATAACAACAATAAATTATTCAATTTAAATTTTTCATTTTAATTGCATTGTTAATTGAAGTAATAAAAAACAATAACAACACCCAACACCCAACACATCAACAACAATCGATATAAAAAGAGAAAGAGAAGTGTATCTTCGACTATGCCGACGATGTAATACTCTTCACACAGCCCATAAAAAAAGTTTTTTGTATGGGAGCTATACGACCTACTAATCCGAGGATCTTAAAATTTACATGGTTAATGAGTACGAATCAGAAACTTATAGTCTCCAAACTACAAGGTGATAGCATAAAAAAAAAGTTTTTCTAATAAGAACGTTAATTTAAATGGGTGTTTGTATGGCAGATACACCTCCTGGTAGCGCTAGGATCATGAAATTTACATGGTTGGTAGATATTGACCAGAAACTCATAATTTCCAAATTACATATCATAAAAAAAGAGGTTTTCTAATAAGAGCTTTAATTTGACTTTGGGGTTTGTATGATCCCAGTGATCCGATTCGGCTCGTTCCGACAAATGATTTGGCCGGGGTTAAAACAAACCTATGTACAATTTATTTCAACTCTCTAACTCAAAAACTGACGGACTAGTTCGCGTACAGATGGACAGGCGGACAGGCGAACATGACTAAATCAACTCGTCTCATCGAGCTGATCACAAATATACTATATACTTTATGTGGTCTGCGATGTCTCCTTTTGTGTGTTACAAACTTCATGACAAACTTATAACTAACTTATTCACTCCCATGAAGAGCGAAATAATGTAAAGCAAAAGCAAAAAATTTAAGAAAATTGTGATAATTTCAATGCGCAGAAGCAAAAGTCTTCAATTGCCTTGCCTTCCATCGACGCTTTAATTGAGCGGATAAACTGAAAAACAAAACTCATTTAAATAAATTATTTACAAAAAAAAAAATTAAAAAAAACATTAAACATGAAAACAGAAAGCAGAAAACAGATTTAAACCAATAGTTTCGACTTGTTTCGGTTGATGATGTTTTTAGTATAACTTTCACTCTATTGTTCTTTAATAAAACCTGAAGATGATATCAAAGTTATTGTTGTTTAAATCAAATTCCAATCCTAGGAGGTATTACATTTAGCAATAAACGGAGATTTCTGGCTAACTAACCATATAACTAACTAGGAAAAGGATATTTTTGATGCTTTGAAGATGGGGGCATTGGTCCAAATGGTGCATCAGAGATACCACTATATGATCACTAAGGTGACAAAATGGAGATTCACATTCCCATTGAGCAAAGAAGTGTGAGTGATAGAGCTATGATCAAAAACGAAAACGAGTGATGATGCTATATTTTTTTTAGTGAAGCAACTATCCGTATAGTGGAATTTCACAAGGTGTGTGCTGAAAAGTTTGTAACTGCCAAATCTCCGTTTTACGAGATTCCAGTATATGTCCCATGCATATCTTTCTCATTAGAAGGTATGATAGTAATAAAAGGTGACTACATCGCTAATTTCCAATTCGTTAGCAACAATTTCTTTGTGACTGAGCACTCAGGAAATCTTATTAATGTTCGGGGCCTTCCTGGCATCATGTTTTATGAAAATTATGGGGTTTCGGTTAATCCAAAATATGTAATAATTTGTATAAAGACAGAAAATTGCGTATCATGAGTTGCAACTATCAGATTGTTTCAAAATGAAAATTATTTCTTATTTGAGGTTTTATTATAAAATCGTAATACAGATCTATTTATTAGTGAAATAAAAAATCCTTTACTGATGATATGAAGACAAATTTTAGATACTAAATACATTTGTTTGTATTAAGGTAATTTTTGCCTAAGCATAACAATTTTGTGTCTTCTTGGGCTTATATAACGTTACATTTAGGGAACCGTTTCTCGGCTCTTGGTTTACAGTTATCTCTAGGCAATGTCCAATATCAAATATCGGCTGAAAAATTACAGGTCTAATGTGTTTTCACAATATAATTTTATTCATCAACGTAGTCTCCTTCAAGAATGATACAATTATACCAACGCCTCTCCAACATTTCGGTACGATTTATCTTTGGACTCAAAATAAGGCGTTTGTTTCGGTGAATACTTCGTCATTTGAACCAAATCTCTTTCCTGCGAGCTTGTTTTTTTGTTTTGTGTCTGTGGGGGCAAAAGCTGGAGAAAAAGGTGGCTGCGGAAGGAATGTGATATGTAATTCATACAATTTTACCATCGTTGCCAAAGACTGATGACACGTTGCATTGTCTTGGGGAAAGAGGACTTTCTTTCTATCTCCAAACCCTTGCCAGCAGTCTATTGTGTTTTTAAATCAACTAGTTCTTAAGATAAAAGGATAATAGCTAAAAGAACTTATACAAAGTCAACTAAAATTTCAAAATTTTACAATATATCTTCTAAGAAATAAGATTTTGTCCAAAGGATAGACTTCGACGATAAATAAAGAGAACATAGTACTATGCTAACTCTTCATGAATAATACCAAGCTTTTGCCTAAACAGTGAGGGAATGAAGGTTTCAAATAACCACATGCCGCTTCTGTACAAATTTCTTTCTTTTTGGGCTCATGTGAGTCAGCTTCTGACTTCACTTGCAAATGACCTATTAGATTGGACGCAAGTATCTTTGCTTTCTCAACATGCATAACAAACACCGACAAGATTGTGCGCAAGTTAACTTGACTTTGTTATGCTTCTATTTACCAAACATTCCTTTTTTTTCCTGTCTAATTTCTTACACATGACTGCGTAACTGACTTTATTCGATTACTGCGCAAGTAGTGAACCGGAAAAAGTCAGAAGTTTCTGTTCAAGAATATTGCTTGAATAAGTCCCTTGCAAATCTTTATTAATTTACATAATTTAAAAATTCCGCAAATCTGTTCAATATAACATACATACGTATTAAAATTGTAAAATGATTCATAGAAGTGAGAACTGTTTGGAGAATTGCTCCTGTGATATGATATTGTGAAGTTTTGGTGAAATTTATTAATCAGACAAATAGTAGCGATGGATAACAGCTGCTACCTAGCTGCGTATTCCAGCTTAGATTAAAGGGGATATAAGAGTTTTTATAGATAAGAAAAAAGGAATATGATGGTTGTTTTAAAAAAATAAAAATCCTTTCAATTATTGTAATCAATTCAATATACATATACATATATGTATCAATTTAATACGATTTTTTATAGTGAAGTTAGTTAATAGATTGTCTTATCAGATGTTACTTTCAATATTCCTTTCAAAGAATTGTAATGCAAGACTCAAATACGAGTATAACAACAATGAAAGCACTTGGTAACATCAACAAGAACAATGATATAATCCCTTTAGATATTTGCTCATCTGTCAGCCAGTCAGTCATTTAGTCAGTTCAAATCAGTTTAAAGTGAATTGAATCACACAGAACTGTATTATTGCATTGAAATTGATCGATCCATGAAATATACAATAAAGTGTTGGCTTGGATCATTGTAAGTGCGGCAGGAAAGAAAGGTGCGGTTGTAGTTCAAAATTAATTGTAATGAAAGAAGGACGAAGGAATATAAGAAAATTCTGAGGCTTGAAAAAGCGTGAATTGAACAACATGTTTGCACAACATGAAATACATTTTTGTGTTGTTGTGTTGTTGTATCGTTTTCCATTGTTATTGAAGTTGTATGTAAGACTACTATGTATCTCTCTTTCCCTTCACATTACTTTACTCTCGTTCATTCATTTCTCATTTTAAATAAATGTTACAAACATATAGGACAAAAGGACGTTGCAAATAGTTGTTAACGAATTTACACAGTTACCAGCAACTGAGATATGTTTAACGAAACAAGGTGGCATTGGCCCAAAGCATTGTTTACTTACTGATCCGATGCACTCTTCTCTTCTTTGCTCCACTATGGTTTGGTGTACTTGTGCTTAAATCTGTTCTGTTTTTCAGACATTCAGACAGACATACAATGAATGTATATTCATTCCTTCATTCCTTCGTTCTCGACATTTATACATTAATACGCTTTGATCCTTGCACATAAAAAAAAAAAAAAAAAATACCAATGCGCTTCGGTTCAATTCAGTTGAGTTGAATTCAGAGTTTGGTTCAGCTCCATTTGCGCTTTTATTTGCATTTACAACATTGTTACGCATGCCTGTGTGTATCTCTGAGAGTATCTCTGTGTCTATATCTGTGTGTAAGTGTGTATCTGTGTGTTGACCAAGTTGAAATTGCATACTTTTTGGCTCATTCACTCGGTCATGGTCTGTCGACAGACATTTACTTCGCTTATTCATTTCGTTAAGAGTTAATAAAATTCATTTTGCACGATTTCTGGTTTTTATCGTAACATTTATTTATTTATTGGTAAATTTTTATATTTTTACACTTCCTTTTAAATATGCACACAAATTATTGCAAATGTCCAAAAAGAAATAAAAAAAAAAAGAAATCCATATATGTATGTTAGACAAGGCAACAGGGAAAATAATTATAGCAGTTGTCACCCAGAACTCAAAGGATTTACTTCTTATGTATGTACACACACATTCAGTATATTCAGCAATAAAATATTCTTTCTGAAGTTTACAAAATAAAAAAATATAGTAAATATTTAAAGTATTTAATTAGTTTTACCTTAAATGAATTTATACTTAAAAAAAATGGTGAATAAGAATGTGGTATCAATAACAAAAACAAAGAATATCCACGGTTTCACTAATAAAAATGTACACTGCGCGTCCTTATCAAATTAGCGCCCCCTCCTTTACTCACTTCTTTTTGCTAATTTCTATTTTCCTAGTCCACGCAATTTTGTATTTCTTACGATCCTAATATTTAATATTATATTTAAAAATATGTACGTAGACAAAAAATTATATGTTTAGCAGTGAAGAACAACGTTATATTGTATAAACGCAGTTTTAACAAGAATAGGAGTTGCACAATTGAGTCGTGCAATAATTAAGTTCAAGTGAGGAACAATGTAAAAATATAAACAAGGAGTCAAGAAAGAAACCAATTATGTAGTTAGTTTAATAAGAAGCTAAGTGAAAAATCAATTAGCTAAGAAGAAATAAAATCAGGAGCTATTGCAAGGAATAAATAACTGAACAAATGATACTTTTGATCAAGATAAAACAAATATTGTATGTAATCAAGGTATGAAAAGCTTCGGTGGAGCCAAAGCAAAACCAATCTTTACAGTTGAGAATAATTCGCAATATTTGTACAACTGACTTGCACAACTTGAAAGTTATAAATAAAAAAAATGGCAGCATATTTTTAGATTTAAAAATTTGTATGTAGATATAAGTATAGATTTGGCAGTGAAGTGCAACTACAAAACTGCGTTTATACAATATAATTAGATAAGTTGAACAATTGAGTTGTGTAATAATCAAGATAAACAAATGGCTATTTCTCAAGTCAGGAACAATGTAAAAAGATAAACAAGGAGTCAAGTTAAGGAACCAATGTTGTTAGTTTTATAAAAAACTAAGTGAAGAAAAAATGACGTAAGAATAGATAGAAGAAAACCTTGATTTTTTTTTGCATTATATGAGAAGCTCCCAAAATTAGAATTTCAGTTATCCCATTCAATTTGGCAAGTACAGTCACCAAAATATTTTCTGTAGCTTAAACTAACAAATTTCTTTAAATACACACTAAATATGGATAGAGGGAACAGTTTCATCTTTGGAGAAAAATCAAAGATTGAAGCATACTATAATAGTCGAGGGGTTTCCCAAGCTCACAGGAGATTTATACTGAGGGAATCATCAAATTCGCACAACTCGTCTTCCAAAACAAGAGAAACATTAAAGCAAGCTTATCAACAGTGCAAAAAATAATTACGAGAGCCACAGAGACAAAAATTAAAAAAAAAAAACACCACTTAATATGGTCAGAAATGAAATACACTTGAGTTTTGTTCGCGCGAAAATGACGTGGAATAGAGAATAGCATATCGTTATCTTTTCAGATGAATAGAAATGTAATTGGGAAGAGCCTGATGGCTTTAACTATTATTATTATTTTATGACATATGCAAAGAGGAGCATTATTTGGACCTCCTGGAAAACATCGGCATCACTTATTTCGCTAAAAAATGTTTAACATATAAAATACTTATAAGCATAAAAAAGGACTACAGCTGATCGATAAATTACAAAAATGAAAAAAAACGCAGGTGGCGCTCTCCTAAATGAATAAATTCTCATCATGTTTTTATACTCTTCACGGGAGTGAATAGTATTATAAACTTATCATGAAGTTAACAAAACAAAGAAGGAGACATTGCAGACCATATATATATATAGATATTTGTGATCAGCTCGATGAGACGAGTGAATTAAGTCATGTCCGTCTGTCATCCTAGGATTACTGGATCGCTTCCATACAAAAAACATTTTCTAGAGGCTGCGTAAAGAGTTTTACATTTTCGGCATAGTCGAAGATACCCTTCTTTCTGGGTTTTTGTGCACTTTTCTTTAAAAATTTATTACTATACATATTATCTTTATTGTTACAGGAGCTTTTGCTGATTTATTTTAAAGAGAATTGATAAGATTTCAATGAACAAAAATTGTAAGACTATAGTTCAAATGGTTAAGTTAATATTGAACATGAAAGAAGAATGTTCAAGGGGGCGCAAATCTTATGACTTGGAGGTTGTATGTACATGTGTTGTTTAAAAGTATTGTAGTATACTAGTACAAGTCGAGTGGATTTATGCGAAAACCTGCCATGAAAGCTTAACTCACAGTGCCGAACTCACCAGTGTCAATCATTGTAGTGATATTGGGACCAATTTCGAAGTCATACTTGTTTGATTGTTTGCTTATTGCTTATTCTATATCCGGAATAGAGTCAATAGACTCAGCTGGATACATTGTAATTTGAGCTTCTGGTTATAACAAATGAAACAATCAATACACATCTTTATTAATTAAAAAGTCTTATCTTACTCTCACTGGTAAAGTTTCAAGGCATTACCTCCTCTGAATACGATTTGTTTGCATGACATCCTTGAACAGTAATATGAGTAATTAATCGGTATGAATACTTAGAAATATATTTCTTGTATCTCGATAGCTTTAAGTAAATTTTAATATGATATTATACTCGTATCTAATAGAAACACATTGACTTCTATCTCTCAGAATAACAATAATATTAATTTTATATATTTATAGTAAAACATATTTACTTACAGTCCTCACTCACACCAAGAGCATTGCAGTTTATTGCGACATTATTTGCAATAAATATTTCAAAAGACAAAGGAACACATCAAAATAATTAAATCAATATATTTCACTTTAGTGAATTGTCCTTTATTTATGATATAAGTTATTTATTAAGTTTATTATTTATTAATTATGTCGTTTGTGTTAACAAATTGAATATATTGTTTTATAAAA
>JBANCV010001078.1:0-12525 GCA_037040105.1 Amiota albilabris | reverse complement strand
AAAGGAATCAAGGAATCAAAATATACAATATTATAACAGTATTGCAGTGTCAACTAAAAATGATTCATATTATTATTTATAATAACATTGAAATTTTCTTGAAATTTTTGATTTTGTTCAAGGATTCAAAGTATCTAAAAATATGATTTCAATGAATTCATTTGAAACTTATTTGAAATTTTTCAAAGGAATCAAGGAATCAAAATATACAATATTATAACAGTATTGCAGTGTCAACTAAAAATGATTCATATTATTATTCATAATAACATTGAAATTTTCTTGAAATTTTTGATTGTGCTCAAGGATTCAAAGTATCTAATATTATGAATTCAATGAATTCATTTGAAATTTGTTTGAAATTTTTCAAACGAATCAGAGAATCAAAGAGATCTTTTATGTATTTACAAATATGTACAATGGATGGAATCAAAATATCTAATATCATTATGGTCACAACTAAAAATGATGCATTTATTTAATTGAATTCATTTGGAATTTGTTTGAAATTTTTCGAAGGAATCTAAGTATTTTCAAATATATACACAATTTTTGTTTTAGTTGGTTAGTTGCCTTTTCGTATAGTATCTACTTCTTATTAATGTTCAAAAGATGGTTGGTGCCGTAGGGGGGGAGGGGAGTAGGATGAT
Organism: Amiota albilabris; assembly: GCA_037040105.1. Classification (NCBI taxonomy): domain Eukaryota; kingdom Metazoa; phylum Arthropoda; class Insecta; order Diptera; family Drosophilidae; genus Amiota; species Amiota albilabris. The sequence continues at coordinate 11,875 of JBANCV010001078.1, read as the reverse complement.
TGGTTTGGGCGTCTTATTTAATGAACCAATATACATATGTATGTACATATATTTATGTGTATCTACGAGTATTGTTTTTTTTTTTTTTTTTTTTGGGTAATAATATCGACGATTGGGCAATGTGTACGCTTCGTTTCAGAATCCAAACGCTTTGCCGAATATCGAATGCAACGGTAAAGCGTAGGAATTCTAAAGCAAAACGCATGCACTCGCTTATGTTTTTCTCCGATTCAATTAAAATTCAATTTAATTCAATAATAAAAATAAAAATGAATAAAGACTCATGCATCGTCAGCATTGTCATCACAATCAACATTATCATTTATCATTATTATCTTTGTCATTATCATTATCATTATCATTAGAATTCATATCAAATGAATCAACTACATGTCATTGTCTATTTTTATTATTATTTTATCATATTTATGTGTTTATATATCTATGTATATCTATGCGTATCAGTGTGTGTCTATGTATGTATATTTTTTGTATGTGTATGTGCATTTTGGCCATCTGCAGAAAGTATTTTAAAATTTTCTTCTTATCTATATAGATTGTATGTATATGTATTACACATTTCTATGACGAATTATATATTTTGTTTTGATTATTTTTGTTTCTGACTGAGTCAGACAAGTAACATAATGCCATTATCTATCTGCCCTTTGTATCTTTCTGCTTTGACTCAGACGACTGGAATAGGAAGGTCTCAGCATGACTTGATGCTACTTTCTGCTCCCCACTGCTTGACTCTACTCCACACGACTTGATTTGAATTGATTCGACTTGATTCACGTTGAGTTGAATTATGTTGACTTCAGTTCAGTTCAGTTCAGTTCAGTTCAGTTGAGTTGAGTTAAATTCATTTTAGTTTAGTCAAGTCAAGTCGAATTGCAACATTACAGTTTAGGGTATGCTGTTCATCCTTTAACATACTCTGACATATGATATGAATAGTGATAAGAAAAGTGATAAACTTGTTGGTTTTGTTGAAGGGCATCTAAAGCAAAAGGACAAGTTAAGCGAATGAATGAGCGATGGAAAAACTTTCAGAATCGAAAACTCAATTAAGTTTTAATTTTTTTGACATTAATGAGAGCAGAGAAAGCTGTTGATGATGAAAGAGTAAAAGAAAGCAGGACTAAAAGAGGACAACTTGTACTTGATTCATTTGATCCCCTCTAATTTTGCTTTTCTCTTTGAAATTCATATGAAATTTTTTCCACATTTTCCTTTAACATTTCATTTTTTTCACAAAATACTGTTAGTGTTTCACTATCTCTCTCTCTCTCTCTCTCTCTCTCTCTCTCTCTCTCTCTCCATCTCTCTCTCTAGTTAAATTGGCTTATATGCACTTAGTTTATGGCAACATTTTTAAAGTATTTTGCTTATGAATTTTGGAAATTATTATTTTTTTGCTTTCATTTAAGTTTCTAGAACAAAAAGATTTTTATTTTTTCGTTGCTTTACTTATTGTTTATTTGTAAAAATTTATAGATTTAGATAAAATACAGTATTGTGTTATTCTATTGTATGTAATTTTATATTGTACTCGTATTGTATTTTACAATATTTTGTATTGTTACATTTTATTTTGTGGTTGTTGTCAACAAAACTAAGCCTTGAACTCAACGCATTCTATCTCAACTAAATTGAATTGAAGTGAACTGAACTGAACTGAACTGAACTGAAAAGTGTTGAACTGAATAGAACAGAATTGAACTGAACTCAATAAAATCAAAAGAACAAATAAATATATATGTATGTAGTATATAATATATTTGAATGATGCTTTATGGCAACAACAATAATAATAAAAACAACTATACCAGCAATAGAAACAATAAGAATTTATTTATAAAAAGTAACTACAATAGAACAGAAATCAAATGAAAGCATCATAAGTAACCGGCGCTGCAGTCGCTTCTTATACTCTTCACCTAGTGAATAGTATTATAAGTTTGTCATGATGTTTGTAATAGGCAGAAGGTGGGAGACATCTTAGACCCCATAAAGAATATCCACAATGCAGAGCCACATCCAAATACATGTTTTTATTTGAAAAACTTTTTTGTTTTTTGTATAAACAACTTGAAATTTGGAGACTCTATAGGTGTCTGACCCATAATCATTAGCCATGTAAATTGGTCTAGGATTACTGGATCGCATAGTTTCCGTAGAAATATTATGTATACTGACTCTACTCTAAACATAAGTTCAATCAATATTTTATTGTAATATTTCTGAATGCTTAATTACAGAAGCGTAAGAAAATATGTTTTTTAGGGATGCGTGAAGAGTATTACATCTTCGGTGTAGTCGAAGATACCCTTCTTTTTGGTTTTAGCATAAAATCGGGGCTCTTCAACATTATTCTCTTAGTATGGGTACATACATACATACATACATATATATGTATCCTTGGTGCGTTCTGGCGCTGATATCGTGTAGTACTATTTGCGCATTGTTCAATTCTTTCATTTTCCTTTTTCTACGCCTTTCTCCCTATCCCGCCTTGCTCTTTACAATTCTTATTATTTTTGTGTTTCTGGGGGATTTTTTTTTTGTTATTTTATTTATTTTGTTTTCTGGGTAAGTTGTGTCGATTTACGATTGTTCTGTTGCTGCTGCTTCTGCTGCTGTTGTTGATATCTTTACATTGTCATAAAAAGGATATGCGAACAATAAATGCTACCGATCCAGTCATTGTATATATATATATATGTATTTCTTGTTGTTCTTGATGTTGCAGGCAGGTCTTTGCGGCAATACCGCACATAGTCCCTATTCCCTGTTCTCTATAAACTTGTCCTCATCCTCGTTCGTGGTAGCATACTTTCAGTGACGGCAGAGCTTTCTTATTTGGGTCAAACGTTGTTTGCTCATGGAAATGTGAAAATATGGAAACTGGAAATGAAAATGTAAATCAGTGAGGCCACCAACACCATTGACGTTTCACTCATTCTTGTCCTTATCCTCCTCATCTCTGTCCTCCTAAGTCAAACCGCAGGCAACAATAATAAAATGGGGATAAAAACTAAGAATAAAAATGAAAAAAAAAATGGATCCTGGTAAAGGTGGAGAAGGCGGACGAGGAGAAGAGGGGTAGTTTAGTTAGTACTTAGCCGCCAACATACCATATTGATGTGCATACATAAATTTAGCTAGCATATGCAATGAAAACTAAATGCCATAAGACGAACGTACGAAAGGAACGAAGAGAATTTCTAGCAAATGTCATGCAACATTGCATTTTGCTAGTTGCAGTATGATAATGACTCAGTAATGAAACTAACTGATGATGATTGACTGACTGACTGACTAACTGACTGACTGACTGACGATAACTTGGTAGCAACGTGACTCATTGAAGGGTATCCTATTCGCATCCAACCCATATGCGTATTTAACTAAATCTTTACCAAACAGACAGCCGTCAGGCCACCCATGCTTATTTTCCTCAAAATGATGAATGGATTGAAGTTACTGCTCCCCACTGCTCCCCACTGCTCCGCTCTATATTGTCATTTAGTTTTAGTTACTTTTCTTTTTCTCTTCAATGTGTATCCGCAATACTAAATATTATGAAACTTCGTTCATCTGCTGTTTTTGTTCTGTTTGCAATTGCTGTTACAGTAATTTTCTCTTAACTTTCTGATGGTTTCCAGATTCCCAAATCGCATACAGAAACCAATATCAGCAGGAAAAACAAAAAAAAAAAAAAAAAATACATGATAACTTTCAAATATGTTAAACAATGAAAACAGGTAAGTGAGGCCTGTTCTTGGCTCGTTTAAAATTATGACTGTGACCTCTTCTTCTCTACTTCTCTCCACTAATTCCACTACTCTGCACTGCACTGTAACTTTTAGCTTCTCTTCAATGAGTATCAGCTTTACTAAGTCGATGATAAAGATTTATTCTTCTGTTGTTCTTTGATCCTGTTGCAATTTCTGTTGCAGTCATTTTCTGATATTTTATATTGGCTTCCTGATTTTCAAGTCGCGTACAGAAACCAACATCAGTAGGAACAGCAACAAACAAAGTCATAATATGTACTTAGTTTTCAAGTATGTAAAAGAATGAAAAGAGTTAAGTGGGGTCTGTTCTCGGTTCTTGTAGGTCGTGGTTGGAATGGTGGAAGGCAACTCGAGATATGTGCGAAATGCTTCGTTATATGCAAATGTCTGGGTGTGTCTGTTCGCACACTCCCACACTCATGTTCATTCATCAGATAGTCAGACAGACAGACAGAACGACAGACAGACAGACAGACCGACAGACCAGCAGACCGTCAGTAAGGCAGACTGACTCTTTCTATTCATTTGATCTCTTTTCTCCTTATAAGTATTCACTTGTAGATACTAAGTAGATATGTATATACACTTGTGTATTTGTGAGTGCAATTTTGTATCTTTGTGTGTGTGTGTGTGTGTGTTACATGTGAATTTGTGCATTTGTGTTTGTACAAATTTTGACGCTCTGTTGCACTTTCGTGTCAGTTTCCTGCTTGAATTAGTTGAAGATGCATCACCATCACCATCACCATCACCATCACCATCACCATCACCATCACCATCACCACAATCACTACGCATACCATTGCCACACAGCTAGAGCAAAAGTTCAAGCCGTATCAGGGGCACTGAGGAATGTACCGGTGAGAAGGCAGCGGTATTAGTTTTGAAAAGTTCATCTTTTTTACTTCTAAATCACTTTTCTTCTTCTTCATCATCTTCATCGTTTTTATTTTCGCTTGACTCATGCCACATGCCACTCCCAATGGCATTCTCATCATCATCATCATCATCATCATCATCATCAACAACATTGTCATCATCACCATAATCTTCATCATCATATATGCATGTACACATATGATTTTCATCTTCCAAGAACAGCAGCAGCAGCCGCAGCCGCATCAACAACAACAACAGCAAGAGCAAAAACCGGAATTGAAGAAAACTCTGCATATTTATGGCATAGCATCATCACACATTCTAATTTTCATTCTCCTCATTCTTCATATCCTTAATTATTGTTGAAATTCAACCAGCAAAAAAACAAAAAAGGCTTAAATATTTGCCTTTCATCGCAACCACAGAAGCAGAATATCATCAAAGTACTTCAGAGTTAACTGTCTGCAACAGCAGAGAAATTTCCTGATGATGATGACGAAACCTCCATCTACAACCACTTCTCTCTATTCCACTGTGCTTCTGTCTCTCATCCCTCTGTCATCAATCATCGTAAGAATTTTGTCAACACTTGCATAGTTATTCATAAAATTGTACATTCATATTTCATGTCCTTTTCCATAGACATTTACACTCACTTAGAAAAGAAAAAAACTTCAATTTCTTTTCATCATTCCCCCCTCCAATCAATGAATGCAAAAGTTCTTTTCACAAAATTTGGATTTGGATTTTGATTTGAATTTGGATTTGGATATGAATTTGATGATGTTCCTTCAATTCAATGTTGCAACAATTTTTTGTGGCAATTAACTGACAAATCATTATCTGATAACTGGCTATTGACAGATAGAAGTCAATTGATTGTAAAAAGTTGTCAAACGTTAACAGAGAAATACTCAAATTTCACATAAATCAACAAATCTAAATAGCAATGCTTTATATTCTGAAAATCTATTCAAATTGAATGAGTCCATTGAAGTGTAATGTGAGACAACAACTTGAAGTAAATAATTTCCCCATGCTGACTAAACCATCGCCATTACATTTGTATAAAGCACAGATACCTTACCTTGCTGATAACTTTCCAAAGATAAGGATCCAATGTTTCGTTTCCTATTTAGTTAGATAAAATGGAAATGTGACAGTTAGTTTGTATGACTCATCCTCATTCCTACAGCTTCTACAGCAACAGAAATCATATGATTTTTTTCATATGATTCTTCTCATTCGATATTGCCATATTCAATTCCCATTCGCATTCCCATTCCCATTCCCATTCCCATTCATATCAAAACCCTAATTCTATGTGTTAATACTTATTTATTGTGATTTATCTTTGATTGGTTATGTTACCCAAACTTGTAAACTAAGCAACTAAATTAAACTTTGAACTTAGATTCCGAGCAAAAGAGTAGAACAAATCTTATTTGTGATGATGGTGATGGTGAATTGTTAAATCTAAAATGGAAATTGAAAACTTCAATTTAATATTCATAGAATGAAAAATATAGCAAAGATTTTCTTGCATCTTAGTTCATATGTTTTGATTACATTGATTACAATAACATTCTTAGAAAATCATATTGTGCTATGAGTATCTTATTGAAGATGGCAACCAACCAACCAAAGGACATCTTATATTTGTATTTGTATGTACCTATATAAGTGTGTAATGGATTTGGTGTGTGGTTTGGATACTTGTAATGGCGCCTAATCCTATTGAAGGAGCAACTGATTGCTCCAAAGACTAAACACAGAATGCTGACAGAGCATAAATGTCAATCAAAATTTTATATTGTGCGTCTGTGTTCGCCTTAAGCAAGATCAACAACAAGGAAAACAATTGAAAGAGAGTGGGAAGAGTAAATACTTAGTTATGAATGAATTTGAAAGATGAGAATGGCGGCGCGCAAATAATTGAAATAATGAGCTAAATAAATTCACAAAGCGTCCCAATTATGTTCGCACCACAAAATGGTGGTGGGCAGTCAAATAAAACGACGACTGAACGACTGAACGACTGAACGACTGAACAACGTGAATATGAAGATAAAGACAGAGATGAAGGAAACTCGTGAAAGGAAAATGCTAAAGTTCTGTTCTATTCTATTGACTCAAATGCCAGTTGGTTGAAAGGGTCGAAAGGAGATGGGAAGTCGCTCGTCCCGGTGAAAAGCGACTCAATCACCGTGAAACTCTCTGTTCTCTCTCTATCTATCTATCTATCTATCTATCTATCTATCTATATATATATATATATTGTATATATCTATGAGTCTCTAGCTCGCGGTTTATTTGGCTGTGAGTCTCTTGAGGAAAATGAAGTGTGGATACAAAGTACTCGAGTGAATGGATATGGCTGCTTGTTGGGTTGGTTTTATGATGCTACAATTGAATGGTGTCAGGCAGGCTGGCAGGCAGGCAGCAGGCAGGCGGACAATGATGCTGATATTGGGGAAAGATTTTGATTTAATGAAAAACCACGATATTTTTGTATTTGTGACGCGTTCCATCCCCCAAAGGAGCTGCTTACACATTTCTATTCTATTGTATTTGAACTTATAAAAAAAAGATGTAAATATTTTTGATGAAGAAGAGGAGAAATGGACAAAAACAAATTCATTTCGTTTAGATTTGTTTTAACAACAACAACAACAACAACAACAACAACAACTAAGTACATTCATTTATCCAGATACAGAACCAAAACCAGAACCAGAACCAGCAGAACAACAACAACAGCAACAACAACAATAATCATAATCATAATAATAATAAAAATAAGAAAGCTTTATGGAATGTTCAAGTAAAAGTATGAAGAAAGCAAAGAGAAATGAAGGAACGTTTATGAATGGTCATGCATAGGCAAGTATCAGGCGATGAATGATAAAGACCATCGAACCAACCAACCCAGTAGATGAGAGCGAAGCAGAGAGAGAGAGAGAGAGAGAGAGAGAGAGATAGAGAGGGAGATATATCATTTGTTCTAAGTAGTTACGTTCGTTATGTCTAAGAGTCTGTCGATGGGTCGGTCGGATTGTCCCTCTGTCCATTTTATTCCAACTAAACCAATAGTAGGAGTCGTCGTCGTTGTCGTCTCCTTCTTTAACTTCATTTTATTTTGATTTGCTTTTGTTTGATGTGATTTTCTTGTAAATGAGTCTTTGCATGGATGGGAGAAAGGAATCGAGGTGGTTTGGTTTGAGACGTTGTAGATGAGTTGGGAGGATGGTTGAATGAATGCGCGTGAATGGATTAGTGTTGACGTTGGCGTTGCTGTAAGTGTTGGTGTGAATTGGTGAGTTAAGCTGTACGCAGATTAGGCTTCTTTACGTTCAAATGAAAACTAAACGAAAATTTTACGTTAAGATTTCTTGCTACTTCCTTTGAAGTTTTACTTAATTTGGGTGTCCCTTTCACCCGTAATGTTGCTGTCTCATACATTTTAATTTTCACTTTATGGCACGTTAAAAGAGGCGCCCGCAAATACGTTGTCTGTGGTGAGTGGGTGGGTTGGTGGATGGATGAGTGGGTATCTGAGTTGCGTCAGATTGAATGAGAATGAGGAGGAGGAGGAGGCATGAAGGCTGGCAGACGACTGTTTCATTTTGGTAATTGTTAGTGGAAACACCAACACGATCATAAAAAATACAATCATAAAGATTAGACAAATGCTAACGAAGCAACATACAATAGTGAGATAGAGAGAGAGATAGAGAGAGCTAGAGAGAGATAGAGAGAGAGAGAGTGAAGAGACACACTTTGCTTAGACAGCAAGGACACCATCGTCATCGTCAACAGTAATGAATAGAAAAATAGAATATTTTCGTTGAATGCTCATAAAAAAGAACCTTCTCTTGTAATTGCCTCTTACTGCCACTGTTGCCACTGTTACTAACCGGAAAAGTCATAGTTAAAATATTTTGTTACCTTCGTCGCCTTTCTTTCTTGGCCATGCGTCATGCCTTGTACCTTCCAGCATTACTAGTTTATGATGGTGGAGAGCTCACGAATTCACTAACCATCATTACATTTTCATTCATTTTACTATTCTAATAAATAGTCTGATCTGATGAAAGATCAAGATCGATTCTGTTATGGCACCATCCCAATGCCATTTAGGGATTTTATTATTGTTATCTATGAATCGAATTCAATCGATTCTCTCTTGGATGGATATGATAATGTGGATGAAATGTTTATTCTAAATGGCCGAAGTTCAATAAGATCGTAGTCTCACCATTATCATCATCTATACGTACAAGTATAATAAAATCGTATACTGTGAAATGTTTGTGCGCGCATCACATAAAAACCATACATTGGATACAAAATTGAATTGCTGACAGATGAGAAGCTTATTTTGAGAATTATTTAGTGTTTATTTCAACAAAATCTACCAACGGAATCAAAAGATATTAATTTTTCTATTAAAATCAATATTCTCTTGCTTTGCGTCATTCTTTTCTTTCTGTATATGATGTTCACTGAGAGAGGGGCAAGAGAGATATACATACAAAGGCGAAGGCAGTCGGGCTCTGAGAAGTTGGGAAACTCTCTACTCTCCATTATGTGTACAACAGGCTTTCGGTACGCATTGTTTTGCGTCTTCTGTACTTTATAGATATAAGATTGTATGTACTTATTAAGTATTATAATTACAATATGGTCTGCTTGGATTCTATTCTGATTATCGTTAACTTATGTTAAAAGGAACTGAGCCACCAAGAGAGCGCCCAAAAGAATAAACGAAGGACACTTCTTTGACACTGTAGGCGAATGGGGTTGCGAGTGAGAGTGGGAGGGGAAGGGGAAGTGTATGGCTTAGGAGGCACCTATGTAGGTTCTGTTTGGGTTTTAACTTTTCTACTTAAGCTTAGAATTCGCATTTTGCTTCTAGCTAAATACACAATGCAGAATAGAAAGACCGTCAGTGACAGGGCGGCAGGAAAAGAGGGAGGAATGGAAAAAGAAAGAAAGCGAGAGAGATAGAGTGAGAAAAAGAAGGAGAAAGAACATAAATTAAAGAAAACTTTAAAATAAAAAATGAAATAAAATAAAATGTAAAAATAAAGAAACCAAGAAAAATATGAGTGCATTCTGCATTCCCCTTTAAGTTCACCACTATCCTCTCCTTCCACCTAACAATGCATCTATAATATCAGCTCTATTTTCCCACCACCTATTCCTTCTCTATCATCATCTATCCATCTATTCGTTTGTGCCATTTTTTTTTCGTTTCGCAATGAGCTTCGTTTTGCCGCTTGCGCAATTCTTCTATTTTCATTGCTCTCAGCCCCCAAATCCTTCACCAACAGTTTCCAATTTGCCTAAAGCTGTTTCTCATTAATCCCCCTCCCCTCATCTCTTTTCACACTCTTCCATTCATTCATAGAATTTTTAGTTTTTCATTTCTCAAATACACACATACCGTGAAGCATGTAAGTGAAAAAATAAAAAATGGCTGCCGCGCTTATTTCGCAAATTTTGTTTCCATTCGTTTCAGGTTGTTTTGCCCTTTTTCTCTCGATTTTCATATGCATTCCGTTACGTTTTTTCTTGCTTCCTTCATGACCATTCCCATTCCCATCCCCGCATCACAAGCCTTTGCTGTTGCTCGTTTGCTCGCTCATAACATAACCTTCACAAATGTTGCCTGCCATTTGTGTATTTACTTAACATACAATTTCTGTGTACTACGAGTATTTGAGCTTTCCTCCTTGCTTTGATTCTCAATTCCATTGAACGCCAACATTTGTGAACAAAGACACCGGAGAGTGAAAAGCGGACGATAATGAGGAATTGAAGGAGGAGCAGAGAAAAAGAAAAATAACGATTGCGTTAATAATCAAATTAAGAACTTCAATCGAGAAAACATCATCATCATACAATTGAAAATTGCAGATGAAGTTGCACTTATCACTTATCAGTACAAAATTGTATTACGATATGTTATGTAGAAAAATCATCATGATTGCTGTCTAATTGGCCGATTGTCCATTATCAATGAATCAAAAAAAAAAAACAAAAAAAAACGATTAAAGTAATGAACTATTCTATTGTATAAAATTATTGAAAGTCTCGCACAAAAATTTTGAATATTATATTATGTGTGTGTAAAAGTCAGTCGGTGTGTCATTAAATTTAAAATAGATTTATTGACCGCTTTGTTTGACCACTTTTGCTCACTTTTTTAAAGTTCCATTATTCCTTCCTCATAAAACTTGTGATCTTTATGGACAAGAAACTGTGTCAAGTGGTGTTTGACAACTTTATTAGAATTGAATGTTTCAACAATCAAAGAGTTCGGAAGGAACAACGAAATAAATGGTAATCAGATGGTGCAAAGTCGGGCCTATACGGTGGATATGCACACACTTCCCATTGACATCTGTCCGATTGGTTTAGGTTTTGCTATTAGTTTTACCTTCTCATAGGTGATTGATGCTGAACCCACCATTAGTAATCCGTGTATATGAGTCCATTTGCTGCTAATTTCTTTGAATTGGACAAAGTAAAGTGCACAAATCAAATCAAAATCAATGTTGTTTTGATATATTTTATATTGCTCCATAACTTGAGAAAATGAGTTCAAATGACATTTGGAATATCATACGTCAAATGGCACAATCAAGGAGGCCAATTCACCGGCCCTTAAAGTGAGATAAATTGCATTTCCCAATTGGTCCATTGATTCGCGCACTGTGTGGGCAGTAGCGCCGTTTGACTTGTACCACATGTCGTGCATATTTTATAACAAAAGCGGGTATCAATGATGCTTACGGCGATAAACAAGCATATAACAGTTCTCGTCACCATTGTTGCATATAGCAACAGTTTTTTCTGTTCACAAACGACTACAGATGTCCAAACGCATCAAATTGATGAGAATTTTGATCACTATGTCGTCATTAGGCAGACTATGACCACAGTAAAATGGTCGAAGTGCACGACAAACATTTATCACAGAGCACAATTTTAAGCTGAGTTGATGCAAACCAAGTCATCAATCGGACTAAAAGAAGATATTTCGACAAACAAACAATTAAATATATTGGCATTAAGCGAGGATCTTGGTAACATCTTATTCAATCATAAAATTGGCCAGCAGAAAAAGTGTATTTCCAAGAAGTTTTTCCAATAAAGGGAGACGCATGAATATTTTGTGGGTGGCA
>JBANCV010001077.1:0-19692 GCA_037040105.1 Amiota albilabris | reverse complement strand
CCCTCGAAACCTGAGAGCTTCCAATGCCAACCGATCACAGAAAGAGCTTTCACACACTTGATCGAGAATCGATTATTGTGATAACTTATACGTTTCAGATTAAATAAATATACCGCTGTTGAACCAACAACAAAAGTATGTAAATGATAGAACTGTTTGGTTATACAAGAAAAACTTTTTTAATATCGTTGATTTTAACAACAATTCGCTTACACAATGAAATTGCACTCGCATTTGCTTCATCAGGCATTGCAGAAAGATTGTTGGAATGCGGTCGAATAATCTATTCAGCACTAAATTTGTTGTTGAATATGCAAAACATCGACCCTCCGATTTGCAACATGTCGAAGAACTCTGCAATAGCAAAAGCTTTAATGCAATGTAAATTGATTGTGTGGGATGAATACACAATGGCACATAAAAAGTCTTTGGAGGTATTAGACCGAACAATGCAAGATATGCCGAAAAATTAAAATCTATTTGGTGATGGAATGATTTTGTTAGCAGGACATTTTCGTCAAACATTGCATGCAATTCCACGATCAACGCTCATGAACTAAATGCATGCATACAAAAATTTATGGAAACACGTCAATATTTTTAATTTAAGCAAGAATATGCGTGTCGAGTTGCAAAATGATCGATCTGGAGAAATATTTTCAAAACAACTCATTGACATAGGTAATGGCAATCACTTTCAGGGTCCGGCCACACACTGAGCGAGTTAAAATTTTAAAACTTATGAAACTAGATTGTGAAGGCCACGACGCTGTTGTGCGATGAGCGAATTTCTTGAGCGACTGAGCGACGTCAAAAGCAAAGAAGCGAACACAATAAATTAATGTAGACTAGATAAATAGGTAAATAAAAAAGTGCCCTCAATTATTCATAAATTTGGCGAATTCGTTATATATATCTTAATAGAAAAAAAATTCCGAATTAGATTGAAAATGAATAAACAATGGCTCGGGTATAGCTTCATCGATCAAAAAATGTGCTGAGTCAAAGGATCTAGTTGGTCGTCTCCAGCGGCACATATGGGCCGAGAGTTCAATACATCACTGATTTGTGTCAGAACTTTTTGAATGTCAATACATTGCTACCAATAATGCGACGAAGGTGTTACTTTATAGATCTTACACTGGCTTCCCAAATACCGACAAAATGAGGTGATGAAGGTGGTATAAAATGTCATGTAATACCTTCTGTTGGCTTGATATTTGCTGTGTGTTCATCATATGCCTGTTTCAATGCCAGTTGTTGAAACTCATTAAGACTCACTTACTGCCGTGGAATATGGTACCGTTCTCGGAATATACATTAGTCGGCTTTCCAAGAATGCTGCTGAAATGGTGAAGTACGGCAATAAATGTGTTAGTCGTTAAATCACTCACCAATTCGATGTGAATAGCTCTAGCTGATAAACATACGAAAATTGCAAAATACGTCATGGTTTGTTTGGGATTGCGTCCTTTAGTTTCTTTTATAGTAAATGAAGAAAAGTCCGCTGTGGTTGAACTCGTGGTAGAGGTAAATTGACCATAACTGGTACGCCAGTAGCTTGCCTCAACATGAAACATTTCTTACATCGGTGATTCGAATGATATTCTGAGCGCCAAGAATCCAATACTGTTGGCGCGTAATCACGAATATGATTGATGTGAAGATGTTTTTCATGAATGTGTCGAATAATAAGCAGTCATATAGGTGATGTTTTTGGCAGAATAATTGGATGTTTGACATCAATGTTGACATAAGAATGCTGTTGCAACCACCTACTCGCAACAGTGCTTCATCATCAATAAATGATAGTAGACTTAATTTAGATTTAATGTTCAATTCACGGCCTTCCATCAAACATTTATAATCTGATGCGAATTCGGTTTTCTGAATAATGCATAAAATTGAGGATCTGTCCAATTGAAGTTCACCTGATGGATGATTGTGTCGCACAGTCTTTACGTTTACAGATGTTAAAGCGTAAACAAGAGGCTACGGCTGTTATCAGTCGAGTCCAGGATGGTGGTCTTTCAATCAGTTCAACAAAAAGTTTGTTTCTGCAATGCGATGTGTACATAATGGCTTACTTCGTCTAATCTCGATGTAGGCCACAAGTGTTGTGATTGTGATAACCACCCAGGTCCTGACCACCACAGGTCATGTGTTATAAGACATGATGCATGATGATTCCACGCGAAGCATAATCTGCTGGATTGTCTCGCTAGCGCACGTGAAACATTTCTGGCACATGTGTCAAGAATCTCAGCCGTTCTGTTGCAAACAAAAGTTGTCAATTTCCTGGGTGGAGCAGATAACAATTGGAGCATGATTTCTGAATCTATCCAACAAAAGAATTCCAATATGGGAATGGTAAGGGCTAGCTTGACAAGATTCAGTAATCTAGTTGCCAATACTGCAGCGTTTAGCTCCAGTCCTGCAATCGATATAGGTTTCAAAAGAGTCACACGTGTACGTGAGGCTAGTAGTCTGATTGAACCCATCGTCGGTTGAAATTCGACTATATACAACCGCAGTGCAAGCAATCACGAAATCATGAAGTGTCGGTAAAATCATGAAGTTCTTTTGGTTGCATAGTACAAGCGATGTAGCGAGATAGGATAGGTAGATCTTGCACACAAATACGACACCGAGCACATAAATCTTAAGGCAGTTCATTGTCCCAATTCAGAGTATGACACAAGGTTTCCTGAAATATCACATTAAGCTGGATTATATTAGTTAGTGAAACAAAGCACAATGGATCAAAAATTTTTGACAATTCTGAAAGTATAATGCGTTTAGTTGGTGCTTTATCAAAAAATAAATCATTCAATTTTAAAAATAATTCGTCGGTGGAAGGGTTCCAATTGAACCAAGTATTTTTTGTGATTCAGTTTCAGATATGTTACGATGGGTACTATTTGTATTTCGGGAATGGCAAATAATAACAAAAATTTTTAAATGAAAACGGCTTTATATTCAATGTACTTTTTCATTCGTTCAACCCATTTGTCATAGCACTTTTTCCATTCTTGAGACACTTCCAAAACATGGGTTTTGAACGCTTCAACTGCTTCTTCGACGCTCATAAATCGTTGACCACGCAATTTACCTTGATGAGTAGGATGAGTCATCAATTCGATGTTTTGACTGTTCAAAAATTAACCTTTTTGACGAGATGTGTGAGAGCTCACATTGTCATGATGGAGAATGATTCGTCTTTGGCGTTTGGTTTTGCGAATTTCTCTGAAGACTTTCGCCAAACAAATGGTCGTGTACAACTCAGAATTGACCATCCCACGTTGCTTAAGCGGAATAGTGGCCACATGACCCATTCCACTGAAGAAATAAGTGACCATTTGCCTCGCAGTGCTTCGAGCGCGAGCAACTTTTGTTTCATTTGGCTCGTCTTGGAACATCCACACGGTCGATTGCTGTTTTGTTTCCGGTTCATACGCATATGTTCTGTCACCTGTCACGATTTTATTTTATACACGTCTTTTGAAACACCACGGTTGAACTTTTTAAGCTTTTCCTAACACCAATCGACGCTAGCCTTTTTGTTTTAAGCTATTGATAATTATGGGGTATCTAACGACTGCAAATTTTTTTACAACTGTGACAACTAAGTATTCATGCAAAATCGAATGTATTGAAGTGGAACCAATGTGCAAGGATGCCTCTATCTCACGAAATGTGACGAATGCATCGACACAACAACCGAATTAAGTCGACTTTCACGAACATTGTGACATTAGTGTTGCCACATCCCGAAATATAAATAGTACTTATTAATATTTACCGTGTTCCAACCACTGGAACGAAGTCTAGCAAAGGCCAGCCATTTGAACACCATTTCCTTAAATTGAAGTTTCCTTTCGACAACAGATTTATTATTTTATCTTTCAGTTCAAAGAGTTCATTTATTTAATTGCAACCAATAGCGATGACGTCGACGTATGTTTAGTTAGCCAAAACCTGTGCAACTGCTTTGTGGGTACCTTCGTAGTCCTGCACAAGTTGTTGCATAACTTGAACTGCTATAAATGGTGACGGGCATAAACCATTAGTCAATGTCATCAAGTGATAATGCTGCATCCGTAAATGTTCGTCTTCGCGCCAAACAATGCGTTGGAAGTTGGTATGAATCGGAGCAATTAACAAGTCTCTCTGAAGAGGTGGGTCAATGTGTAGTCGCTCGTTAAGTGAATATCCTAAATCGTCTTTGCAGGAACCATCAAATACAAGGCGGCGTTTAGCTCAGGTGTTGTCATTCTTAAATACTGTGGGATGCGCCAAATAGATGCATTCCAAATTATCGATGTCGGTTTCGTCATGAGCTATTAGTTGCATGTGTCAAACCTTTAGGTATTCATCCATAAATTTTACGTTTTATTGGTTAACAGTTGGATCATGGCGAAATCTTCTCTTTACTCTGTAAAATCGTTGAGTTGCTTTCTTGAAAGTAGCATCAATAAACGAATATTGTAAAACATTCGTACTCGATATATCTCTTATGTACTAAAATATGTTAACATATGTATGTATGCTTACCTTTGAACTTAAGATATTCATAGCAGGTAGCAATTGAACCTTACGAAAGCAAGTAATAATTGATAATTAAAAAAAAATAAATAAAAAAAAAAAAAAAATTTAAAAAAAAATGTTAAAAAAACAAACAAAAAAAATATCTACAGTAGTTAAAAAAAATAATACAAATAAATAAAAGTGAAACACTAAGCAGTGAGATAAGAATAAAAACGCAAAAAATTAAGGAAAAAATAAATAAATTATAACAAAAATAATAAAATATTTAAAACAGAAAAATATAAATAACTACAGGTGAAACATCAAAAAGTGAAATAAAATTATAATAATCATCTAAGACAGCCATCAACATGATTTAGTAAAGTGCTCAAATATGTTACTTTAAAACTAAAAAAAAGAAAAAAAAAGAGTGGGTGTTTTGAGGATCTGTTGTTTTACAGAACCTATGCTCACAAAGTTAATTGCAAAAAAGAAAGATAAAAGAAACAATGCTTTTCCTAAAAACAATTGTTCACAAATGATGTTTATTCACTTCAAAGTCACAAAGCAGAATGATAATCAAAGTTTTAGTAAGTTAGTTAACAAGCTTGAGTTTGACTTTTACAAAGGAGCAAAGAATAACGGAATTATAAAATCTAAGATGATAAGCAATGTATGTTGTTGCTTCAGAAAGAAATTGCAGGGTTTTAACTGATGCTTCTACTAACGGAAATACAGCAACCTTTCTGGAGGCTCGCTTGATGAGGCCGCTGGCGGTGCATATTATGACGACTCTTGCCACACCATCGCTGCCACATATGATGTCTTCGATACGACCTAGTGGCCACTTTAGAGGGGGATAGTTTTCGACTTTTATTAGCACAACATTTCCTGGCTGGATATTTGGAACATTATGACGCCACTTGTTTGTTGCAGGTGCAGTGGTCAACTTCTTCGAAAATATTTGTCAGTGGACATCCAATTAAAAAAGTGTAAGTACGTCCAAATCATCAGGACTTTCTGAAATGAAGCAAAGAGTTCATGAATTTAAAATCGCGGAGATACTACAAATAAGAGATCGTAGATGCTCAAACGTCAAGACTGACGATCCAATAGTGCGACTAAAATGGAATTTTGCGGACTTAACGGCTGCCTCCCATAACTCACCAAAATGCGGTGATCTAGATGGAATGAATTTCCAATAGATTTCGTCGTTGATGCAGCTTTCAATAACTGCTTGATTGTGTAGTTGGTCTAAAAAAAGCTTCCTTAAGGCTTCCTACAATTTGTTGCATTGTCAGATCAAATGGTATGTGGTTTGCCCCTCAGGGGGTACTTCGCTTTATAGTATAGTTCTGAATTTTGTATTCGACCTCCAACTCGAAGTAGGCCAAAGCATTAAGTACACCAAGTTTGCTCTGGGTAAAAATAAAGCCTTTGCTTTCTATTAATTTGTCTTCACTGAAGTTCACTGGTTGAATGAGCTTAATTAAGAATTGAGTTCCCAATTTGATATGATTTGCCGTTAAACCATGCACTGATGAGGATTCTCCATTATTTGAATGTGTAACTCAACTTGTTTTGAGGTAGAGATTAAAACTTTACTGCACTTCTCGAGTAGATCTATAACAAGGTTCATGGTATTTGGTACGATCTTGCAGAAGGAAAGAAGGTCCATGTGCCAAAGAGATTGGTACCAAGCAACTCCTTTGGGTTGCTTTCACGCGATAGTTTGTCGGTGGGATTCATTATAGTAGGTACATGGTGCAAACTCATACTGGCAGTAAGTGGTTGAATTTCTTCTATTCTGTTGGAAAAGAAACCGTCGAATTTGGCAGGTACTTCACGCAGCCAGGATAACACTATCGACGAGTCCGACAAGCGAATTTAATGTGTGCACTTATAGATGAAATCAGTTGGGCTAAAAGCAAGGCTGCAGACAACTCCAACTAAGGTACCGTCAATGATTTTAATGGGGTTACTTTTGACACAAGCAGATGGGATGTGACGGTTCCATTTAACTAGGCTCGAATAAACTCGTATGCACAAAAGGAGTGTGTTTCATAGGATGCTTGAGGTGATAATACGAAGCGTGGAAATTTTAGACTTGCCACGGCATGCATTTAATTGATTAGCTTTGAACACGCAGTAAGTAATGACTGTGATAGGCTCTCATCCCAGTGTAGTTTTTTCTATAAGAATATTTTAAATTTAGTGACGACTGGTGAAATGAACTCAATGGTATAGTAGATTCGTGCAGCTGAAATAATGGAACGTTCCGTTACTGTACGTTGAATGTGCGAGAAACTGAATAGAAAATGGTCTAGTTTAGTGTCTCATGCCCAACCAAGCGCATTTGTGATATCCGTGCCATCATGAAATTTCATATATTGCTCGCAATCTGCATCAGCTTCTCCACTTAATGCATTATTTTCGTTAGAACACCACTTACGGACTGGAAAATTTCCACGTTGCAATAGAGCCTTGACTTGGTTTCGGATATCCACGACTTCGCTGATCGAATCACCACCAGAAATCATATCATCAACAGAGAAGTCTCGGCGAATAATTTCTGATCCAAGAGGGAAAGATTTTTCTTCAACAATAGCAAACTGCTGCATAGCTCTTGTTGCTAGAAACCCAGCAGATTTTGTCCCGTACGTGACAGTGTCTAGTCTGTTGACCTTCATTACATCCCCTGGGTTCTCTCGCCACAGGATACATTGCAAATAACTATCAGGATCTGTTACACGCACGCAGCGGTACATTTTGCATATGTCTCCACATAATGCAACCTTAAAAAATCTGAAACGAAGCAGAGTGTAGAATAATTTTTGCTGAATTGTTGGTCCCACGAGTAATAAATCATTAAGAGAAGAACCACTGGCCGTTTTTGCTGAACCATCGAAGACAACTCGCAGTTTAGTGCTTGTGCTATCAAGTTTATGTACGCAATGATGTGGAAGAAAGTATGTTGGACAATTGGGCATTACTGATATTAGAGTAGTGTAGGTGTGTATAACTTCTTTGTAGGCCCATCCCTTTGCAATTTTCTTTCAACGTTTTTAAACCTTTGAAATGAACGACTGTATGACTCTCCTTATGAATTAAAATCGGTCTTTGTTGGCAACTTGACTGAGTATTCACCATAGATACGCTTTTTGAAAGGTTTAAGGTAGTGTCAGACAGTGACGATTCGACAACCAGTGAAATAGATACGCACGTGAATATTTTAGAAATATCGTCAGACATTAACGACTTAACAATGGATGCGACTCAATTAAGGGTAATATTAGAAGCAGCAGTAAAGACTGCACTTGACCAACAGAAAACATCATTTGAGACTCAAATAAATGAATTGAAACGGACACTTGAACTGAAAATACCAGACATATCATCAATCGAAACATACAAACCGGCTGCCATACCAGCGGTAATAACAGGTGAAGTACCACTTGACCTGATTAAGTCCTTACCGGAATTCGATGTGTCCCGGCAATAAGAATTTTAAGATATAAAAAAAAAAAATAGGTTCCGCTGATGTAACTTTGTCTCCTTCTAACACGGTTCTTAATTTAAAGGCCATCATTGCTAGACTAGACTTCACTTATCCAGATAAACGTCCGATATATCTCATTTAACAAGAATTGTCGACATTGAGACAGGGCAACTTCAATCTTGGCAGTGGCAACATGGCAATGGATTCAATACAAAGAAAGGACAACCAGAATCTGAAAGGGGCGGAGTGCCAAAATTTCAAAGGATCAATCACATCGACCAGGATCTCCACGATACCAACCAAGAGAAGATGTACCAGACTGAGGCAATTTTTAAGGAGCCAAACCCTGCTTCCGTGGGTCAGTAGGATCCTAGGGAGGACAGGGAAATAATTAAAGTTATTAGTGGATACCGGGGCTTCGAAAAATTACATCAAGCCATTCCCAACAATCCGAACTAACGATGAGCAACCAGTTTATTTGAATTCCTTTGGTTTCACCAAACCGAAGATTGCACCACTTTGCATAGAAGGTACCGTGCAGGCAGATTTAGGAACCACCATTCCCATCAACGGGAGGGTGATTCATAAGGATATTATAAAATAATCCACACTCTTTTAGGATAGGTAACTCTTTTCATATAAGATTTTTATACTTTTTCACGATTTTTGGTTTCACTTTTCTAATTACGATGACTTCAACTGCAAAAATTATTGACTATAGCCATTCGAACTACATGCCAATCATGGACGGAGACGCAATAATTTGGGAACAATACAACTATTTTACACATATTACGAATCGTACGGCATACTCCTAACTGGTTTACGAGACGAAAAAATTAACGGACCTGTTTCCCCATTCACATATGAGGAAATTACTAGACTCACAAACCCCATATAGAAACTTTGTTACAAATCACCGATATGCACGAAGCTTAAAACTCCTGGGTATAGCCTTGAAGACCGTGGCCGAATTCGATGACTTCCGTGAACTACAGTTAAAGCAAAATATACTAGTAGAGTCAAACAATAAACAATACCAGATAAACAGCCAACTTCAACAAAAAATTTTGGAGCTAACGGCGACAGTCAAAAAAATTATATCAAATACGAACAAACAAAATATCGACACTGGAAACCTTTACGAGAGCTTACTAGCTAGGAATAGAATAATAATAACAACACTACAAACTGTCATAATTTCTGTTACTCTAGCAAAGATTAATGTATAAATTCACTCATATTAGACAATAATGATATTAAAGCGATTATAAATGAGCACATTACAAATATCACCGTGTCAGAAGTAATTAGAATATCTAGTATTAAGGTATTGCAGAGCAAAGAAAATTTGTATTTCGTAATTAAATACCCTACAGCTAAAATAGTTTGTAAAAAAGTAAGCATCTTTGAAGTACCACATGCAGAGAGAATCATACACTTCGCAGAATCCAATACAGTGGCAGAATACGGGAGTACGACGAACACCGTGGAATGTTAATTAGCAATAACAACAACATTCTGTAAAAAAATGGAAACTACCACATGTACGCAGCAACTTGTCGACGGTGGAACTGCAAGTTGATGCCTTGACTAAGGTGACGACGGATCATTCTTCTCAGCAACACCACAGCCAGCATAACAGAAGAGAATGGTGTAACAAGATCCGTCAAGGGAACCTACTTGTTGACTTTTGAAAATAAAGTCGAGATCAACGGAACCGAAAATGTAAACAGGAACACCTTTGTGAAACTAAGGCCACTTTGAGCTACTAAGCCTCCTATATTTACACGAGGTGAGCCTGCAAGACATCAACTACATTAAGGAATTACAAAAAGAAGTCGATTTGAAAGCAATAGCTGTTGTTACCGTAATTGCAGTATCTTTTATGCTAACAACAACCTAGTTCCTAATAAAACACCGAAAGAAGATGGCCTCGAAGCAAGCCCTCGCCTCGATCATACGTACTTTAACTACGAGAACCGAGGATGCCTCCCACTTAGGAGGAGAAGTGTTAACATAAGTCAAAACCTGCCACGAATTATGCTGACACCACGTCTGACAATATGAACAAATGCACCGGTTAAAGTAATATTCAGCTCGAATGATCATCATCCGTTGCCATGGATAACACCATGTTTGCCCGAATTGCGATAACATGACAATCTAACACCACAAATGAGGCGACAACAAGTTTGGCGAGCTTACCTTTGAACTTAAGATATTCATAATTATTTAGTTCGAAATTCAACATTGCGAAAGCAAGTAATAATAACAAGAATTATTAAATCGAAAATAAAGAATAAACATTAATCTTATTAATTTGTGTGCGAAACTGTAAGATTTTCATCAATACCATGGCAAGATTTTGCGATAACCCAACCAAAAATGCAGTTAAGAGCAATAGGTAATTTATCACCAAATTGTAATCGTTCGCATGTGTATATATTGCATTGCCATCCGAACCGATGATGATATAAACTGAGGTACATTAAAAGAACGATCTGCCAATCACAATCTGTTTATTTGAGTCCATGTAGTGCTTGATATGTCAATCAATGCAGCCGGTAGTGACGAGGTCGATTTTTCCATGACTAGTGCATCTAGTCTGTAAAGCTTGTTAGATGTATATGATTGTAAACTGCATTGAATTCGTCCACGAGTATCTCCAACATTGTTAGCAGAAAATCCAAAAACCGAAAAGCGTGCGTGCTGTCGAGATACCAGTACATTGAAAAAACGATTCAATTATGGAACATTTTGTAGAACCGGAATCGAACAGGATACGGCAGTTCAAAAGCTTGCCATCAGCGTCCACTATACTGACAAAGATTGTTGGTGAAAGCATATATGAAGTAGCATAAGACGAGAAGCTAGAAAAGATACTCCCTCGAATAATGATGATTGAATATTTCAATCCAAATTACTATCAACGGAAGATGCTTTATTCAAATGAAGAAGAAAATAGTGTTTGCCTAGGTGTGTATCACTTAGACAGAAATATCAAAAATTTTTTTCTTTTGCTACCTTTCTGCGAACTTCGACATCTGAGTTTGAAATTCTCATATACGGAAATGGGGTGAAGCATTGCATATTTATCTTCCGCAGAATTTATACATTTAGAATGCTTGCTTTCGGCAGATTTAGAAAACTTTGCACCAAGGATCGAATGGTCATCCTTATCATACCGTTGTCGAAGACGTTCCCATACCTGAGGGTAAATATTGCCCGTAATCAAAATATGCTTTATAACGTTCAAAGCATCTCCATACAAATATGATTTTAAACAATGCAATTTTTGCGTAAATGTTACGTTAACTTTTGCATAGATTACACCCGAAAATACGTTAGAAAATGTGGCTATCTTCATTTTTTCATAATCAAACTCAGTACTCATTGATGAAGTTTGAACCTTTTCCAAAAGCCTGTTGTAAAGCAAGTTTTGCGATACAGTCCTCTTCCTCATCAGCTGGGCTTATCGCTTTATAGCCATTCAAAGCGGTCGTCAATGCTAATATGTGCCGTAAAGTTTCGTTCCTCATACTTTTCCATATCATCCTACGGATCGACGAAATCTACAGCATCACAGATCTTTACTGCATTCCAGTAACTTCCTATAATTTTCTTTGAGCTTTCTCAAACGATTTCGTAGTAGTGGATCCGAAGTTGCTTTCCCTTCGATGTTTTTCGAGGCTTCATAAGCCCGAGTGATGCTTGACTTCTTATATCCACGTTTCTTCGATAACACAATATGTGGCAGAATCATTATTTTTTTACATTCACTTTCTTAGCGCACCAATTCAAAATGTATTGTATATTTATTGAGGATCCAGCTCGAAGGACCAAAATGATTGAAAATGATTAGAACCCGAATTGTATTTAACACAAAATTGTCGAATGTATATTTAATGTTAACAGGCACATGTGTTACCATCAGAATCACATCGAAAAAACATAGTATTAAAAACAAGATTAAACATATCAATGAAAATAAGATCAAATATAGCAATAAGAGTAAAATCAAATATAGCAATAAGAGTAACGTCAAAACATAGCATTAAGAATAAGATCAAAACATAGCATGAGGAATAAAATCAAAACCGATAACAATCAAATTATAGCATAATAGTGTTTGATAAGATAGCTGTTTAAAACTAGGTGTTTACAATGTTTTTAGTTTTAAGCAGTTAGCCGTTTTTTGTTTTGGTAATACACACACATGGAACATTGTAGCTAATTGTAAAAAATTAAAATGGATTTTTTGCAGAAAATAGATGATTTAAAAACATATGCAGTACATGCACATAATTCTTTCAGCTCCTATCTACTTCATTGCTGCATAATTCATTAAAATTTTAGTATAAATCTTACAAAATCAAATTTGACTCTTTTATTTTTTTATTTTTTGAGCTATCATCAGTTGTTTCTTGTTGCCACGCAACAAAAAAATGGGGAAAAAGTCTAAAATGACCTAAAAAAGGCAGAAATTACCCAACACTACTGCGGGGCAACCAGTCGACAGTTGTTGAAAAACGCAGTCTATTTTTTTAAACAGTTCAAAAACTCTTCCAATTTCTACAACAGCATCCCTCACTTTTACTTTTTGGGACGCGAAAGGCGTAATCCTCATGGATTTTTTAGAAAAAGGATGAACGATCACTGAACAATACTACAGTGAGTTATTGGACCGCTTCGACAGAAAATTAAAGGGGACACGGCCGCATTTGGCGAAAAAAAAGGCGATTTTTTCTTGTTCCCTAACATGAATAAATGGCAGCGGGAAAGCAATTTAGCTCAAACGAGGAAGTCATCGCCAGACAGAGGCGTATTTTGGAGAGTTCTACAAATTCTATTTATTCCAAGAGTAATACTGAGGGATTTCGTGATACAGCAACGTTTTTGCGAATTCATCAGTTACACATAAATGGAAAAAAGCGGTCAATGTTGTGTTTGGTGAATCTGCACCTCTCTGGTGTGCGTTGACTGATTTCCAAATGAACACTGAGATGTACAACTGTCAGAAAGAGTTTTGAATGTCGAAACCAAAATGCGCCATACAGCTTCATTTTTGCTAATATAACGTTCCATTTGAAATTGTTCGCCTTCATTGATGGGTGCATTGGGATTTTCAAGTCCAAAAACTGCCATAACACTGTCTTTATTCACGTATTTACATATGTATTCGATCGATTTCACTGAATTACAATACCCCACATTGATGCTGAATTGAATGATTTCGATAGTATAGGAGAGTAGGGGACAATCCATTGGTTATCAACGACGACATCAAATTTATTGATTTTGATAGTTGTTGTATGTCCTCCATCACCTGGTTTTCATCATCTATACAGCGGATAAGTATTGCCACCAGTTTGTGTTTCTTTCAGCAGTTCTCGTGGATACTTTTTTGTTCTTTTTCCGTCTTTCATGTATGGCGAAGGTATGTTATGTAGTGCACATGGTCCGTGAATCATATTTTTTTTTTTTTTTGATAATTCCAAATAATTTTGGATCTTCTGGGTCGGGTAGTTCACCAGTCATGACATCGTCAATTTGAGTTGGAACAATGGAAAAAATCCAACAGGGAGTTTCTCAGTTTGAAAACCCTCGCTATTAGAACATGCCGATGGGATGGTTGTTGGCCAGGCAGAAGTAAATTTTTGATTTCATCCCAAGTTGGATTATATGAGAAAATGATGAAAAGATCTGGGCTTCCATATTTGGCAGCATATGTCAATGCATCTTGAGAATATTCTTGCATGTGACTTGTCCTTCCAGTATACGGTAGTATAACCATTTCTCTAATATCATCAACATTTTTATCATTGACTATTGTATCTCGTAAATGAATACATTCTTCGGCACGAAGCTTTGCTTGTAACAAATATAATTGAGTCGTTCGCTTTCACCTTTAGCGTACATGTCAACGATGGACTGTTGGAAAAGTTGGTGACACTTCAGGATGTGGTTAGATTATTGGCTCGAATCCTGATACGATTTAAAAATCCATACAACTAAATAATTTATTTCGTAGTCGCAGCAACGGTGAGAGGGTTAATTTGAAACAATTCAAATTGATATCTGTCTTCTCCTCGCGGAAACATTATTGGATATTGAAGATCATCGTATGATCGATGTGTTTCGGGAACACGTTGCTTACTTTTATATTTTTTGCTGATAATAATATCTCGCCTGGTAATCTCTGTTCCCACAATTAGAGCTGCAACTTCAGGGTCCATTTAAGCGTCTATTTTGTTTATTTAATGGCTTTTTGTCTGCCCTTATAATGATTTTCAATTTCATCCGTTCTCACATTCACCAATGTGTATCTAAAATCTCGGACCAAACAGTTGCATATATGAAATAATGTTCGTAAATTAGCAGTAATTTCCCGATATATTGATAAACTAAATGTGCATCATTGATCAATCTCTTTCTTCATATTGTCTATAAAATAAACTGGAAGAAGTGAACCAATCTGATGATAAACTTTTCCTTGTACTTTGAATGTGGACTTGAAATTACAGTTTCTTACAATACTTGTCGCTCCAAATGATGTCACTTGAAACCATGAGTTGTATTTCCGAATATACTCTAAAAAGAGTTTGAACTCCGGGACCTATTTCTCACAAAATCATGCTGTGATGGAGAAATAACAGCCTTACAGAAGTGCTGAATATTCGATATGAGGATCTTCTCGAACAATTTAGGAAGAGTAGGTCGATTCAACTAGCTAAGTAAGTTAAAGTGGTTGTGGTGGATCAGCCAGGCGTTTCTTTCTGAAACTTCAAAGCGCGATAATAAGAACACAGTATAGTCATTGGGCCAATGATAACATCGTGATGCATCTTTTTATCGAAGTCTTTCTTATAATTAATGAGGCTTTCTTGAGATGGATTACAGTTCGTACATTAAGCCGTTGATTAGCAGCTCTTCCAAGTTGAGGTACTGATCCGATTAGCGTTCAGCTCGATCTTCAGAGGTTTCAGTATTTCAACTCACAACCAAATGTGGCAGAGACATTAAATCAAGCTGATTAGCAACAAAGGCAGCCGCAATAGGTGAACCAATAAGCAATGTCAGATCAAACAGCGTGTCATGATCCCCGTAGGCAGCAAAGGACGATAATGGAAAGCACAGAGGTCGAGATCTCCGGCGAGAGGACGTAATAATACTTTATATAAAACATGCATAAAACTCGAAAAGGATCATGTAATGCATAATTAGTTTTACGCCTAGATAATGCTAAAGGGACAAAGTTTCTGGAAGAACGATTGGGGGTGCAAAAAGATAGCTGAGTTAGGAGCACAGAAGCATCAATAATCCCAACTACTAATTTATGTAGACAATTAATCCCTAAAGCAATCCTACGATGCATCAGAGATGGAAGACTGATAAGGAGGAGTCTATAAGAATAAGATTGCAACCTGCAATTAGGATTCCAGTTTAGACTACGAAGGGCAAACAAAAGGAATTGTTCTAAACCGACTCAATTCGATCTTGATTATTTTATACTGCGGCGACCAAATGCAATACTCGAGGAGTGGACTCACAAAAGAAATGAAAAAAGTCTTCGTAGTATATGGGTCATTGAAGTCAATAGACCAACATTTAATAAAACCAAAAACACCCTTCGCCTTATTAATAATGCTTATTAAAACATATCTTAGAATCAAAATGAACACCAAGCTCATTAAACCTGGAGACACACTCAAGTAGGATGTTATCAATCTTATAAGTACATAAATGTGGCTTACACCGATGATTTGGAGCTATTAAGGTACAAATGATTAGTTAGGCAGTAGTCTTGCAGTCTTAGATGAGAAGATGAATCTTTAAACGAAAGGCAAAGTTTAACATCATTAGCCTACATGATAACACGAGAATGCAAGATGGAGAGAGGAAG
The DNA here is from genome assembly GCA_037040105.1 of Amiota albilabris. Taxonomy (NCBI): domain Eukaryota; kingdom Metazoa; phylum Arthropoda; class Insecta; order Diptera; family Drosophilidae; genus Amiota; species Amiota albilabris. The sequence goes on along the minus strand of JBANCV010001077.1, from coordinate 3,760 downwards.
ATCATTTATAAAAAGATTGGAAATAAATGGACCAAATTGATTGCCTTGAGGAACTCCGGAAGTTACGTAGACAACGATTTTTCAAGTAAGAAGATTTGGGGAAAACCCATAACATTCAATTTACACAAAAGAAAATCATGATTAAACTAAATCAAAGGCTTTGGAAAAATCAGTATAAATCACATCTGATTGTATTCTATTTATAAAATCTCGATTAACAAGCAAAGTAAACTCAATTAGTTTAGTGGTTGCCGACCTATTTCCCACAAAATCATGCTGTGATGGAGATATAACAGCCTTACAGAAGTGCTGAATATTTGATCTTCTCGAACAGCTTAGGAATAGCTGACAGCTTAGATATGCCTCTATAGTTTGAAATGTGCAAGTTATTACCTTTTATGTAATGAGGAATAATAAAAGATTCCGTCCAAATAGGCGTAAATGACTTTACCCTGTGCGATAAATTGAAAAGCATCACTAAAATTTTGCATAGGGAACTTGCACACCGAATTACGACACAGCTGGGAAAATTATATGGGCCAAGAGAATAAGAAAATTTTAGGGATCTTTGATTTTGAAGAGAGTTCACTTCAACAATATGAGGATTTCTACAATTATTTATTGTGGGAACATAATAAGGGTACGAGGTTCCCGAAAAAAATCGCTGAAGAGTATGTCGATTGAAAAAACAAATAAATCAGATATTCTTGGGTCATGTGAATCATGCAAAACATCTACAATAAGAAAAATGAGGAAGACTATAATGAGGATTTATGTTTAGCACTAACAAAGTTATAAAATTATTAAGAGTTTCTCGAAAATTACAACCTACAACGAGTAAGATAATTTTTATAGCACAGTTATTAAGGGTGAAATGATAGAACCAACTATCCCTCCAGTTAAGACAGGAGGTTGAGATGTGGGAAGGGGTGATTCGAAATGATAATTACTCAGTAAATCGATATCCGAATCAAAATCAGTTGAAAGTTCAGCACTGTTCAACTAAAGACCACGTAAAGTCGCCACAGACAATGTTTGATCTATTGATAACTCCATCATAATCTCTATAAGTCAATCTTGCAAACTTCAAATGACATATATTTTCACACAACCAACAACGCACGGCACGTTGTGAATTCACATTAAATGATTCTTATTCTTACACGAAACGTGGCAACAATTCATTTTAAAATAAAACAAAAAATTACAATTTTGGGTTTGTAAAAAATAAATATTTCGATGAAGCTATAAATTAAAATTGGAAATAAAAATAAAAAATAAACATGGGAACGTGAAAATACGACAAATTTCCAACTAGACATCAAAAAATTGTGATGAAATTCGTCAAGCTCACAAGAGATCTCACCAACGACTGTGATTTACATGTAACATTTAAAGAATTCACTTTCACTGTATAACTGTAAAAATCAGCAATCGTATAGAGGAAACAGAGCAACAACTATTACTGAACGTAATATTGATTTATATATAACAATTTAAAACATTCACTATGTAACTTTAAATACCAGCAATCGTATAGAGGAAAGAGAGCACCAACTGTTAGTGAGCGTAAGCGATACTCATTCTAGTTTTGAGCGTCTTTGCCAAAAGTACAGCATATATCAGAAAAGTTGAAGCTTAAAAAACTTTGCATTTATGCAAAAAAATGCAATTAGGCAGTGCTCCAGGTTTCCACTGTATTGATTCTCACTCTTAAACCAATGCTAAGAGCAGTCATGAGTTCTCTCTCAAATATTCGTTTTCATTTTCGCTTTCAATTTGTTCGTGCTAGTTTGTTCGGTTTTGGAAGTAAAAGTTCTTTAGCGAGGTATAAGTCCAAAAAAGGTAATCGGCCTCACTTAATAAGCACACTATTGAAGTGAAACTGCTGAACAAAATGGTAGGAATAAAGTTTTAAAATGATTAGCTATTTTAGTTTTGAAAGGATATGACAATGAGAGCCATGCACACAAATTAATATGTCAGATCGGCGTCGTGTAAGGCACACACACAAATTAAATTCACTCTCACCAAGAGGGATATGATTTACGAGAAGAGAAGCGCATTTGCTTTTGCAATAGTGTGCTTATATAGGTACATCGTACTTTTTTCGCTATTGACCGCGGCCGGTCAATTGGGGGAGTAATACCATAATGATATAGTGGCAAATTTGAAATCATAATACATAAGTCCTCTATCAACACAAATGTTTCATTGTACATTTCAGGCTTGTAATCAATGTTTTGATTTTGGCTTGTGTGTCTAATTTGGTGCAATATCTTCAGTCATGTTACTTTGGTATTTATCCCGCAGTACCGATGTTTGTATTGGCGTCAATATTATAGCGAACAGTTGATGAACTTTATTTCGCTTTGATACTATTGTTGCATCAAAGTAATACATATGCACGTACGTTGCATTTGAATAAATTCGTAATAGGGGGAGTTATTATTTTATATGAAAACTCGTTATAGAGGGGTTGAGTACAAATTTGTTCAAATATCTGAAGATATTTTGCTTCCCACCATAACAGTTACTCCAACACATACTGAAGATACATTTCTTCCTCTTAACCTAAAATTCTAAAATTTATACAACAAAAAAGTTGAAATTGCGTCCCTTCGCCCTACGCCACCCACTATGGGTCACAGTCCTCACTCATGGTAAATAGTTCTTTGATCCTTTAGCTATCGAGTGGTGTAATTAGTAAGTAACTACAACACCAAAATGGATACCCTTGATTTTGTTATCAGTTTTTTGGATTGCTCCACATGTTAGTAAAAACATTGAGAAAGCATTAATGATGGTTTGGCAAACACAATAAAAAAAAAATTCAAGGTTACTCATGTCGTACTCAGTTAATAATAAATGGTAAAACTATGGTAATGGTAAACTACGAAGCACACTGTCGCTCGGTTGCCACGATCACATTGAACATCATATACAAAGAGAGCAATACTATCATTCGTGCGTACTCAGTTATCAGTAAATGAAAGAGTAAATACAACAATAACAACAACACAAAATTCAGAAATCACCAAAGTATGAAAAACGAAACACAATGTCTCCCTCTTGCCCAACCACTTTGAATATCATACACAAAAATAAGAGAACGAAGAGCGCCAAACTCTTGTACGTACTCCGAGAGGAAAAATACAACAATAACAACGAACAGCAATGAATAAACTTAAAAAACGTTTTGTGCTTGGTCTTGTAGTGAGTTTCAAAAAACTTAATACTAAAAAATAGTATATTAAAATTTAAAAAAATTAAAAAAAATAAGTATGCAACCTTTCATTTTTTGTTTTTAAAAAAAAATTTAAAATTTGTTCAGTATATTTTGCACCAAATGAAAAAATGGCATATAATTATCTTTATTTAGACAACAGTGCCACTTACCAGACGATGGATATATAGATTCCTTTTCTATGCATATATAAATAATAGATAATAATTGTATCATACTTTTTTATAAATTTCAAGAAGTACAAGGTTTTAAACATTCAATTGACAAATAAAAAAGAAAAAAGACTACTCTGAACTGTCTGTCCGTCTTCTCTCTCAAAAACCATCTTAGGATGTCAAACGCTCGGTTAAATAGTTACCTTTAATGCTTATACATCAAGATAAAGCGTCAAAAATGAATTCTACTGATGTGTTGGATTTTTTCTGTCGAAAGCACAAATGTGTGTCAAAAGTTTCCGAACTTTTCAAAAAGAAAAAAAACTACAAAATAGTTTGGAATGAAACTTTGCATTTA
>JBANCV010001076.1:0-19699 GCA_037040105.1 Amiota albilabris | reverse complement strand
CACACAAAGATGGCGGCACCAGAAAATGCCCTGCCAGAAAAGTTCGGAAACTTTTAACACACACCTTGTATTTTAAATTGACTATGTACATCAGATTTCTTAAAAAATTAAAAGAAATAACACTAAGTACGTATTTTAAGAATGATCAGCGTGAGGAAACGAGTTGATCTAGCCATGTCCGTCTGGTCCGTCAGTCTGTCTGTCTGTATGTATGTATTCAAAATAGTCCTTCAGTTTTTGAGCTAGAGAGCTGAAATATTGTACGAAAATTTGTTTGATCTATATTTATTAAAACCCATATTCAAATTCAACTTGTAATTAGAAAAACTTTCATGTTTTTTAAGTTATCGAACTGAAATTTGGATACTATAAGTGTCTGATCTGATCTGATATTCATTAAACATGTAAATTTCAAGAGGATCCTAGGATTATTGGTTCGCATAGCTCCCATACAAATATTGCTTTCGAAACGCAGTATATATACTGACTCTACCCTAACAATAAGTCAAATTAATATTGAAATATTTCTGTGTACACAATCACAGGAGCGGAGGCAAAAACGTTTTTTAGCGGATTCGTGATGAATATAACATATTCGGCATAGTCGAAGATACTCTTCTTTCTGCTTTTTAGTTTTCTTGGTTGAGAAGTTGTACGGGTTGTGTGTATCACTTGCGTTGTATCAAACCATATGCATATTTCGTCCAACATTTCTTGCAGATTAGTTTTTGCCACAATTGGGTTTTTCTGTGAGTACATTGACATGGTGTCGCCAGCGGAGGTGGTCACCATTAAAGAGTTGTCTTCTGCTGTTGGGATGTCTGATGTATATAAAGTATACAGTATAGGCCCAAGTATGCTTCCCTGTGGTATTCATCTTTTTATCTGTCTTAAATTAAGACTCTTAAAGTTGAAGATTCGTCTTTATACTGTACGTAGAAATAACGAGTGTCTTTAGAGCAGAAAGTTATTTCGCTGTGTAGACTGCCAGAAGTTTTTTAAGATTTGAGGAACGGTGCAGTTGCCATTGCCTTCTTTTCTCTCTTTTCTTTTTGATCACTCCTTCAACTGATTCATCAATGTTATGAATTAAGTAAACGCTGTTACTGTTCTAGCTGCTAGGTAATCAAACAAATCGGTCGGTGCTCTTATTTGTCTGTTTTTAAGGAAACGCTTGTTTGGACATGAGTACTTATGAATTTACGATAATTTACCCAGTTTATATATTTTATATATTTGGACGGACCACCTTAATTGCTATGTTTAAGGTTAATATCTAATTGTTATGATAGTCGGAGCACGATCGGAGGACAGTTCTAGCGACGAAGTCGCTGTTAAGTTATTACAATCTTCTGTCGATCAGTTGGCCAATAAGTTGGATGCCCTGTGGAAATTACATTAAGTTAAGCGTTTAGAATACTACCAAGAAGTTTCCTTCCTGTAGGTGTAACTAGTCTAGATCCCCAGTAGTGATGTTTAGCATTTTAATCACCTGCAGCTATAAACTTCGGAGCAAGATTCAGCCAAAAGGATTTAAAATGTTGTTCGGTTATACTTTGAGAGGGCGGGCAGTACACAGCTGCAATAATCTTATTGTAAGAATATTCTTGGACCTGGACTAAAGTGGACTGGAGATTATCTTCGCTAACCTGCTCTACTAAACAATGTTTTAATCTTCTTTTTGTCAAGATTGCTGTGCCTTCACGTGTCAAATTTCTATAATGCTTAGTATCGTTGAAAAGATAATCTGGTATTCTGAAACAATTTTTATCTGTAAGATGAGTTTCAGATATAAGCATAATGTAAGTCTTATTTAATAAGTAAAGTAAAGAAAGACCGTTAGCGTTGCAATGACAAATTTAGAGTTTCAACATAATGGTTTGTTTAAGAGGGTTTGCATAAGCATGTATTGATTTCTAATCAAATCCTGAATCATGATCTACATTCCAGTCATAAACTGATTACAGTTTGACATTTCAGCCCAATGGGTTATGTTTGACTATTTTGTATAGCCCAATATACATGAATATTATTCATAGTTGAACATTTAATTTAATAATACTCGTATACAGGTATATTTATTCTTCTCTTTGGTCTGGTTTTAAGAGATTCCCGAATTGTTTGTTATGCAACTCTAATGGTAAGTAGTATTTTTTGAATCAATCGATTATTTTATTCTCTATTAAAAAATAATGCTATAAATTTGCATGGTCTGCAATTGGGTATTTGGCTTTAAGTCGACTGTGGACTGATTAAAATCTAAATTTTGATCAGTTTTGTGATATTTATCTAGAATTTCATATTTGGTTAGTCAGACGGAGGGGCAAAATTCTTTAAATTCTTTAAAGCATCATGATTATTAAATAAATATATTTTTTTTTATTGTATGTATATTTAAATGCATTGCTTATAATATAAGTATAAGCTCATGACGAGCCCTAACACTCTATTCATTTCCTATTTGCTATTTTTGTTTTTTCTTACCTATATACTATTTCTTTTCCCTAGTATCCTCACCGTAGCTATCATAAGTATTATTATGTCAAAAGTATACTTGTATCTTTGTGTATGTGTATATAGTGTGGAATAATATGTGATCTGCTTATTAGTCTAAAGCGATATTAATACGCATGAGTTGAAATGCGTTATCATAGTTACCATCATGATTATCTTTAGCAAATGCCATTATTATTGTTATGATGATGTTATTAGAACAAATGACCAAAAGCCGTTTAGGTATTATCTCCTTTTGCAATGTGGTCCTCTAAAACAACAACTCCTTAGCATCATACTTACTATAATAATAACACAGATCTATTGAAAGGAAATATTCGCCAATTTACACGCAACACACGAACACAGAAAGAGGACAGAGAAACATCAAGTCAAAAGGCATAGGCAGATATTACTATTCCTCTCAGTCCACAAATTACAAAAGTACCCCGACAGACACACATACATAGAGACAAACAAATAGACCAACCGACATACTATAAACGGAAGGATTGCTAAATGAATAGAGATGGATGAATGAATGGATATTTGAATAGACCAAACATACGTAAAACAAACAAGAGCAATTCAAAGCGATATGAACACGTTTCAGGTAAGCGACCAAAATTTGTCATGCTGCGGCGTTATTAAGGAGCCTCATCTTCACCGTAGGATATCAAACATTACACACATGCTTGCATCTTTGTTTATGAAACTGTGCCCAAACATGTAAACTCTTGTGTATATAGACTTATTCAAATGCTTAAATTATTATGTAACCTCAGCAATAAGTTACAGCAAAAAAGGACAAAGTACATTAAAAGAAAATAGTTAAGGTGTAATTTCAAGATGCAGGACCATACAAAACAAAATTATCTTAAATTAATAAAACAATAAAATTATGCACTAAACACTAAACTTGCATATTGTACTTAAAATGGCAAACACCCGTATGACTTAAATATTCACCCGTAAATCCTTATTCTTTGTATATGTAACATGTACGTTACACATGTATACGTATATGTAGTGCCTCTAGATTTTGTTTCCATTGTCCGTGGTTGGATTTAAAAAAAAATAAAAAATATATATATATAACAAGTATGATAACAATTTCCCAAAGGCGTACGTACTCTTTATTCTGTGCTATTCGCCTGCTCTAGTCTGAGTTAAAATGGTCTGGGCTATCTGAGGGCATGAGTACATTTCATTTTTTGTTAAATATTTTAATCAGAATTCCTTACTGTCTGTTGGGGTTGCAGAATAAATTGTCTAACAAATTGTTGTTGTTCTTTTCCTTGGTGCAGTTCTGTTTCATGTTACCTTTTTTCTTCTTCTTAATATAAATTTATGCTTAAACTTTAAGAAGCAACTGGTTTTTAATATTTTTTACAATATCCCAGTATCAAAAAAAGACACCAAATTCTGTTTTACTAAAGATTTCATACTGTTTGGGCCACTGTTGCCTAAATAGATTTTCTAATACATAGTTTAAGTATTCTGTTTTATGTATATCACTGTTACCTAAATATGGCTATGGAGTATTGAGCGGTGTATTGTAAATAAGTTTCTGAATAGCTTTCGAGGCAAATTCAATTGTAATAAAACTTTACTTATTCAATACACTCTAATCAGATGGGAAGCTTCTCTATGACCTCGAATTCATTTTCGCATTTAAAGAATCTTCAGAATTCAGGGTTATCCCTAGCAAATCTTTACATATAGTACATTTTGAAAAGTTTTTTTTTTTTCTTCTTTTACAACTAGTATGAATTAATATGAATTATTATATTTATGGGGTATTATATTTATGATATATAGGATCAGCTCACTTAGGTCATTAAATGCTCGGAGAGGAAGAGGGGTTTGAGAAAAGCAAATACCACATTCCTTTCATTCGTCAGAGTCTCGTTTTTGTTAACATGGTGCACATTAGGATAGGAAGTGAAGGAAGTGAAGGAGCTTTTAATGTCCCATGTCACCTTAGTGAAAAACGTATTGTATTTACTATAAAAAAATCTGCGTCAAAGTTGAAGAATTGTTGATAACAATGAATATAAGTAAATTTCACAAACATTGGACCGAACAATTGAACCAATACCATGTAGCTATCGTCTTACTTTCTTAAGATATTTTAAGGTTCACATGAGGTAATACTTGAGTTACTCGAAAAATAAATTGTCATGTGTCAGAATAGAACTTAGATCTAATTGAACTTGAAATGCGACTTTGGATAACCTGAAATATTTATGCGTTCGCCACTTTGGTCTCGATGCATTGGCACGTGGAAGAATCTCAACAAATTATAATGAGGGACTACATTACTACTTATTAAGAACGGACAGATTGAGATTGTAGCGCGAGTCAGCAAATTGTTGTGGGATATAACGTAACTTAAGATGTTTGAAATAACATTGAGTTTACATAAGTATGTAAATTTTGAAGGTACCCAATTTACAGTTATAATTGAATAGATGACTATTCAACTTCCTTCTAGTCAATTGCACTAATCAAGGTACATGGCCATTCTGACATTGGTTCAGCGCTTCCAGCTGCTTTCACAGTTACTGATATTTGCAATATATTTTTTTATTGACTGGAAGCGAACACTCTGGTGCTAGCAGAGAAACAGCAGGCAAATGACTAAGCCTACCACAAATCGAAATGGACATCCGAGGATCTACATCCTAGACGCAAAGGACGCATATTTCTTATATGACTGTAAATTGGACTAGCCTTCTCGGGAAGGCCTTCTTCGAACCCTGAACAGTTTTTGTTTTTATTGATTCTGTAAGTTAATTCTAAAGGCCTTTAAGACAATTTAAGCGTTTAATCAGTGGCGAGCGCTCGTCATATTACATACCATACAAAGTCATATCTTTAATTTTATTACTATGCATATAATCGACTATTATAGTTACGCTTCTTTTTTTTTGTTTTGACATTAACATCAGAATTTCGTTTTATCCTTTCTATTGTACAATATTTTATTTATATTAAGGAATTCTGCTGCTGCTATCTGTTAAAAAAACGATGCTAAAATAAAACAAAAGCAAAGCAAATAAAATTCAATCAGCAAGCAAACCAAATTGAGGTTAAACGATTGAAATTGAGTACGCAGGATGCCAAACATCCATGTGCTATATAGTATTGTATGTACCCCAAAAAAAAAAAAAAAAAAAAAAAAAATGGAGATTTGGGAAAATGTAAACAAAACAAAGGCAAAAGCAAAAGCAAAAGCAAAAGCAGAAATGGTATAAAAAACTATATTGCCATTGCCATTGCCATTGCCAAAATAACATGTACAAATTAACGCATTCAGTTTGCTTTGCACGTACACAACACAATTGGCTATTAAAAAAGAAAATACCATGAAGAAAAAAGAAAATCATCAAATATCAAAATCAGAAACAATGGAGTGGGAGACAATGCGATTCACAACAGAATAGAAAACCAAAGCAAACCCAACCAAACCAAACCAAAAACAAATCATGTTTTCTAGCTAATCGCCTCCCAATGGTCGACAATGACTAAAACTCAAGTGGACTGAAACAATGAGCAAAAATGCCAGCATCACCATCACCAGCTGGATTTGATGGCTGCATGACTGGTTGACTGTCTTTCCAAAAGTGACGTAGTCTTAAAATTCAAGAATATAATTTTTTATTGCATTTTTAGAAACTTAATGTTTATTATTCGTCCATTGTACGCTCTCTGGTTCACGTATGCTGAGATGAAAGTGAAAGTGAAAACACACCAGCAAGATGAGTAAGTTAAGTTAACTTGAGTTGAGTTGATATGAGCTGAGTTGAGTTGTATCCTTTCACCATCCCCATACCATACCCATACCATATCCATACCATACCCATACATTATGATCTAAAGCTTGACAAAGTTGTTTATATCTGTACTCGTCTATTCGTATATGTATTTACATATATGTATGGTATGTTCATACGAGGTGTGGGCCAAAATGATCTGACCTACGTTCAGAACACCGCGCCAGAATGAAGTGACCTCTGTGATATATGACTGTAATCAGTGAATCCTTATGCATTTGCAATAAGTTTTGCTTTAAATTGAACAAATGTTGTCCGGAACATTTGGAAATTTTACAGAAGACCTTTGGGGATGAATATATGGACAAAACATAGATGAAAGAATGACGATTGAGACCACAGAAAATTTTCACTTCATTGTATACGAATAACGAGTAAGTGATCTTTGAATTTCGAAAATTTATATGTGTATATTCTGATATTTCTTATTGAGAATTTAAGTTTGAGTGGTGTGTTTGCTAACGAAATCTAAGAAATAATTGTAAATGATTAAAATCCCTCCACAATTCTGATAAACCTCATAAAGAAAAATAATGTCAGTACAGAAATATGAAAGCAAGTCTGATACTTTTGGGACTCACCTCACATACATATGTGAACGGAGGATACATAAAAAAAAAAAAAAAAAATGTTTGCCTTGCAGCCATCAGGATGAAGGAATATAAAAAAGTTTCTTTCTTTTAATACAAATTTGTACACAACATATTATTATTATTGTTATTATTATTGTTATTTGTTCGTTTCTTACAAAGAGTTAACATGCTAAGAGCTTCATGCTTTGGGCGACATAATGAAGTTATACAAATCTACTTACCATATACATATCTTAAAGAGTGACGTGAGTTAAGAAGTTTATATACGAGTATTTGTTATTGTTTTTATTATTTAAATAACTTAACTTTCTTTCTTTTTTAATTTAATTACTTTTAATGGGTCAAAGTGGTTTACTTATGAGATTTTCATTTAAGCGTAAATGGTTTCAATTGTTTATTAGATGCGTGCATGTCTTGTTAAATAGCAACATCTCCATCAAATATATCTGAATAATAAATCAAACATTCTTTTAACTTGGTTATCTAATAATTAATTATAATAAGAAAAGAAATTACGTAAGTATAGTTATATCAAATATGGCATATCTATCATGAATTAAACAAAATTTTTTATATGTATTTGGTATACATAATATATTTGACTTGCCCACAAACAATTTTGTGTTTCTCTAACAGTCAGTAATAACTTAAATTAAATTTCTAAAATTGATTGATAAACTTTAGGCCCTAATAGGAAAATCAGATATAGTGATGATTCCAAAGGAAGATTTCTCATACAGATTGAAAAGTCAGCAATTATGGTTTTGTAAAATATGAAACAATAGAACAGGTTTAACCAGAAAGAAGGGCCTCTAGAAAATGTTTTTTCTATGGGAGCTATGCGATCCAGTAATCCTACGATTTTGAAATTTACATGGATAATGAAAGTTTTTCTAATAAGAATGTTAATTTAAATAGGGATTTGTATGGGAGTAACCCCTCCTGGTAGCTCTAGGATCATGAAATGAAAACATGGTTGTTGGATATGGACCATAAACTCATAATGCCCAAATTTCAGTGCGATCGAACCAGAAATAAAAAAGAAGAAAATTGTGGTTTGTATGGGGGGTACCCCTCCCTATAGTCTGATTCGGCTTGTTCCGACAAATGATTTGTCCTGGGTAAAAAGAAACCTAAGTACAAAATTTCAGATCCCTTTCTCAAAAACTGAGGGACTAGTTCGTGTACAGATGGACAGACAGATGGACATGGCTAAATCAACTTGTCTCATCGACCTGAACACAAATATATGTACTTTATATGGTCTGCGATGTCTCCCTCTGTGTGTTACAACCTTCATGACAAACTTATAATACTATTCACTCCCGTGAAGAGTATAAAAATTATTATCATACCAAATTTGTTTTAATTAAGTTTATCAGAAAGGTCTAATACTTAAAATGAAATGTTTCCAACACCGAATAGTTCATAAATTATTATAAATACAATAAATCGCATATTTTTGTTGGGAAATAACAACTTCAAAACAGACGAATTCATTATAAAATTCAGCGTTCGTCAACCAAAATTCTCGAGCAAATACTATGTGTCTTATACAGTATACATTCGTATTACAAATTTACGTTTCAAACTTAAATCAGCTATTTCTCTTTATACAGCTCACTACTTACAAGTATAAGTGTGGTAACAAAAAAAAACAGAACTATATGCTAATCAAATTTCAGATTATTTTCTATAAACATTTCCTTTAACTCTGAATCTACGGCACTATTTCATATATCATTCGGAGAGATGCTATAAAAAAACAGCATATTTTTGTGGAGAAATAAAAATATAAAACTAAAGTCTAACATCAGATCTGCTCTTCAAGTAAAGTTTGGCTATATAGATTGTAATAATTACTATCAATAATCAATATCATAAAATTATAAGCTTAAAATCATATTTAGCTCAATTAAATTGTTGAACTTATGAAAAAGTCAGACAATTCTATGCATATGTACATATTAGGGATGGTAATTTTCGGAGCTCTTGTCAATCTTGGGAATTCGGGATTTTAAAATAGCAATCCCGGGATCCTAGGATTAGTCCCGTGATCTATTTATTCCTGTATGTACACAAAATATTATCAAAAACATATTTCCTTTTTCTTTTTAATAATTCAATAGCACCAATACATCTACATAATAAAATCGTAGAGTTTTTTGTTTATTCACAACATTTAGTCACTTTAAAAATCAATACATTCAATTGCAATCGTTGGGCGATCGTTGGCATAGTATGCATACATCAGAGGTTCGACTGCAGTGATAAAAATTTGCAAAATTAGAAATTATTGCCTACTTTTAGGGTATCATACAAAAAACAAATTCATTTTATGGGGAACCTGCTTAATTTTTAACTTTATTTTAATTTTATGATTTGTTGTGGATATGACAATAGAAATACACAAATTTGAACTTTCTATCTATTACGGTTCATGAGTACAGCCGGAGTTGGACGGATGGATGGCGTAAGCTTAGTAATACGGTCCCGTAACCAGCCTTTTCGGTACGGCACACTAAAAAATGAAAAAATATACACTTAGCAAATAAATTATTGCTATAAGCAGATTTATTCTTTTTAATTTCTACAAGCATAAAATGATGATGATGATGGAATTGGAAATTTTGGGTGGAAAAATGTTTTGAATACTTTAATATCCCGGGATTGACTCGAAGAAGTCAAGAAGTCATTGAAGACCACATAACACCGTATGTATTGAAGCGTGATGGAGGTGTGATCGAGTTGGAAGCAGATGAATAAGTTTACTGCATTATGCTGGCATTCGGCAGGATAAATTTGAGTGATGGCTCTTGGATTTAAATGCTTGTAGCGGTGATTTAAGTTATCCCATGATATCTGGTCTTTCTCTCGAATATGAGATTTAACTAAGCGGAGGATGTTGGCCTTTTCAAATATGTCAATTGTGTGTAGTGGTTCTGTTAAAGCGAGCTTAGCAAGGGAGTCAACTAGTTCATTGCCAAGTATTTTGGGGACCCACATAATTTTTATATGCCATGAGCATAAATAAGCTGGTCACAGAATGTGGAAGTAATTATACTGTTTCTGTTGGGGTTACGTACAGAATTGATAACTGATTTTCTGTCTGTGCAAATAATGACGTTGGATGGCATATTAACAGCAAAACGCAATAGTACAAGCTTCTACAGTGAAGATACAGCAGAAATGTAGGATTGACCCATCCGATTTTATAGTATTCGATCCGTCCACAATGGCAAACGAAGTTGCATCTGAAGTTTTTGATCCAACAGCGAATAAGAATGTGGTTGACTTATGACTTCGATATCGGTAAACTTCATTAAAATGAGCTCAACATTCTTCTGAGGGGGTGTCATTTTTTTAAATGCTTCAAGATTATCAATGAACGCAGACCGCTCCACTGTCCATTGAGGAAAACGTTCAGGTTCACTGAGTAAATCCAACTGTCTTGCTTAAATCGATACATTGCACAATTGATATGCGCCGAAAACTACGTACATAATTATAAGCTGTTTTGACAATATCGTAAAGGTTTTTGTTATGGTTCAAAAACAGTATTGAGAGTAAATTAAACTTCAAATATAAATGGCATACAATCTCGTAAATTTTTCGGTATTTTTTTAAACTCTTCACGTAAGTGAATAGTATTATAAGTTTGTCATGAAGTGTGTAACATACAGATGGAGACATCGCACACCACATAAAGTATATATATTTGTGATCATGTCGATAAGATAAGTTGATTTAGTCATGTTCATCTGTCTGTCGGTCTGTCTGTCCGTCTGTAAGTGAACTAGTCCCCCAGTTTTTGAGCTAGGGAGCTGACATTTTTTATATAGGTTTCTTTTTACCCTGGACAAATTATTTGTCGGAACAAGCCGAATCAGACTGTAGGGAGGGGTACCCTCCATACAAAGACCAAGGTCAAATTCATGTTCTTGTTAAAAAAAACTTTTTTATTTCTGGTTCGATCGTTCTGAAATTTGGATTTTATGAGTTTGTGCTCCATATCCATTAACCATTTAAATTTCATAATCCTAGAACTGCCAGGAGGGGTACCTCCCTTACAAATACGAATTTAAATTAACGTTCTTATTAGAAAAACTTTTTTGTTTTTTTTGCTATAGAAATGAAATTTTAAAACTGGAAGAGTTTGGCTCATATACATTAGCCACTAAATTATCAAGACTCTCGGACAATCAGTACCTCCCATAGAAGCCCCCTACTCAAATTAATGGTCTTATTAGAACATTTTTTTTTTTTGTTTTTTATGCTAACACCTTGAAATTAGGACACAATAAGTTTCTGATCCATATTCCATAACCATGTAAATTTCAAGATGCTAGGATAACTGGATCGTATAACTCCCATACAAAAAAAAATTTTCTAGGGGCTGCGTTAAGAGTATTACATCTTCGGCATAGTTGAAGATACCATTTCTTTCTGGTTTTAAATGAAAAACTGAACGCTTAAAAAACACTTTTTATTTGAAAAAAAAAGAACACAATTACAATTTTTTTTTCATACATTTCTTAGGGCTACTAACAAGACTTCCAAGCCCAAACAGTCACGTTAGTGTAAAAAGGAATTAACAGTTTGACATGATGCTTATGTGGATAACATTCCCCGAATGGCGAGAAAATTTGAATAAACTTTTTAAGCTACCGATTTGAAATTCGGTGCAGATATGTCATATTCTATTGTCGTTTACTGGAAGGGGTAATCACCATGCCACCATATACACTTCAAAGTTGGGGTTTGTTGATTTTTATTCATGTGCACAAAAGCAGCTTATGCGAATCATATTTAAGCTTTGTTAAGACCAAAATAAATATTTTTTTCTTGACAATTTGTGGAAATTGTGTTAAAAATGTGAAACGACTGCACTCATATATCTGTTTCTTAGAATATTCTTACGAAATGTCACAAATCCATTTGAAATGACAATTAACACTCAAGTAGTCAATGTGTAAATTGAGGTTGAAATTTATTCTGGCTTCGATGAATCGAAGTTATTATAAATTTTTTTTTTTTTGTCTTATTTCTTTTTGGGAAAAGTTTTATCATTTCTGTGAAGGTACATAATTAAATGAACTTTGTTTCTGCTACTATAAATTTATCCTTTTGAATGCAATAATTACATGTCCTTTTTGTATGACCAAAAGCATAAAGGAATCGCTTCTGATTTTCAAGTTTGGGTAGTCTAATATGATTATAGGTTTGTCACCCACAATTCACTCCACTCCTCCGCACTGCTTTCATAAAATTTAAAGCCCATTTTAAAAAGGGATAAAATGAAAAGTTTTTAGTCATTGTTATTGTTGTTGTTATCTTCATCGTCATTGAATAATTCGAATATATGCAGTTAATAAATAGTATATAGTAGTATCGGAGAGTGTGTAAGTTTGACTTCATCCATTGTCTGAAGTATTTGATCATTTTGTTCACTTTTGTATGAGTGGTGAGAACACTACCACCACTTACCGCTTCGATGATGTTGACTGTGGACACCATTTGCTTGAATTGTGTGGTGTTGATTAAAAAATAATTAAATTTCCTTAAGAAAATTGCTTTGTGTTTTGATTCTTAGCACACGTGCGTCTAAGCTTGTATGTAATCAATGTTTTCTCAACTAAGTTCGATTTAATCACTTCTCAGGCACATCCGTATTAACCCCTTTTTGGACAATATACTATTTGTCTGAGTGTTGTCACCAGATGGACAAACTAGTTCCGGCCGTTTGAGTATTGAACGCGTTTCAATAGAAAACTAATAACATGACATAATTGTCAATTTAGACATTTACACACTTACATACACTCACTCACTCACTTACTCACTCACTGAGTTATCCTTACAGCCTATAAATGCCAGGAGTCCGTGATAGTCTATTGCCGCAGTCAGGAAGTTAGTTCATTTCACTTGAATTTACTCTCGAGTTTGCCAAGCAAAATGGGGTGTGGCAGACAGGAAAACAGGCACTTAAGCCAGTAGTTAGGCAGATAGGAATCTATGTATATACAATATTTGCTGCTTAAAATATCTTTGCCCAGATGAATATGAAATTCATATGAAACAGTGTGTCGATCAGAAATACCGATTAACAATCTGGCATATTATTGTGTTCCGTCCTTAATTATAACAATAATAAGTCAATCGATTTTGCATTTACTTATATACGGCTCAATTCATTCATCAATGGGATTTAATTCCTATGATGAGAAATGTGAGTATTAAACGTGGCTACAATTAATTGAGGTTAAGTTAATTTTTAAATGCAAATATTGAAGAGTAAAATTTCTGTGCATTTATGCCATCTTTGTTAGAATTCCTAGTAGCCTTTTGTTTTTAATTTTTTATCAACAAATAAATGTATTTCTGTAGTGGAGAATGTTAGCAAAAACTACTTGATAACAATATTTGCAGACCATGTCGAATGGGTCAAAAGAAATTTTTCTTTGAGAAAATTTAAAAGAGGTGCTGATGATTCTTTGTGGCAAATCTACATTGAAATTTCCTACAAGAATTTTAGGGATTTTATCTGATCCAAGATGGAGATAAGAAGAGAAAAGTAATGATTTGTGAATGAATGGACAAATTTTGTCAATTCCCTGATTCTGAGATACACATGACGCCACCAATAAAACTGGTTGTCCGCGCTCTGTCCTACATGGACAATGGCATACTGCTCTTAGTCTCTTTTATATGTTTTCACTCGCAACAACAACAACAACGACGACACACGCACAATAATGGTCGGTTATTGGGTCACTTTTTCGTACGCTCCTCGTAAAGTAAACACACATCGGAACATTTTGATTTTCGTCCCATTTCATTTTCATATTTTTTGGATTTACTCCCCTTCACTAAAGAAGTTTCACTTCAAAAAAGTTGCGCCCCCCCCAAATTCTAAACAAAAGAAGCCACAATATTTCGTCAATTGGATAGACTTCATCGACTTAAGAACAGAAATATATCCATGTCAGGAAATAAAATATAGCTATAAAAATAAAAGTTTCATGAAAACATTGTCATTGCTTATATCCGTTCAGGTTTTGTAAATTTCTGTGCTGCCCGGATGAAGCATTTGGTTTTAAAACCCCCAGCCCCATGAGCTAAGGCCATCATCAGTGGTTAGGAGCAGCAATAACATAAAATGCTTTTTCATTTTTGTTGCATCGTTTATTGCTAATTAACTTATGATTTGATAATAATACGTATGTAACTCCATGTCCAAGCATCAACCTGACAATTGCCACTCATACGCATAGATATATCTGATGCTTAGTTGAGTTCAACTAAGCGAATAAATTTTTACACTCGATTACGTACGTATACGTAATGAGTAATAATCAAAATTATGTATTGAAATGAAAGTGAGTAATTTTAAACTGTTTCTGATTTTTATATATAAATAGAAGGAACTCCATTTCTAATTCGTTGTTCATGATTAATAAAAATATCATTGATTTCTCCAGCATCTGAGTCATCCCTCACACATCTCAATTGCTGACATTTTGCTCTAAACGTACCTCATTTTCGCTGCTACTATAACTAGAATAATTCTATGTGGATACTTTGGTTTGGTTTTTTTTTTTTTTTTTTCATAGCATTAAGCTATTTTCCAAACATGATATGCCAATACTCCCTCTTAAATGATGCAATAATTTTGCCAATGGCTAAAGAAGTGCAATTGTGTTTGGCAGTAAATATTACACATGATTTTAAGTATGCAGCATTCATTGTCCATGAAATGAACAGCATGATATGTCGATGGTTCTTTCCGAATTTCTCATCAATGCTGAATTTTCCATTTAGGCCGATTTACAATTCCATATAAACGAATAGCATTTATAGACCGATTGAAGATGGCGTAATAGGATGGTGCATTTGTAAACTGCATTTGACCAAACATAATAGTACCATTTTGGTATAGCTGAAACGACTGTTCATAGAAGCATAATGCACTTATAGCTAGGGAAAAGATAGAAAAAATATAATACACTGCTGTGTTATGCATGCCTATTTTGTGCATGTAAACGAAATGTGCAGGTAAGTGTGGTTGCTGCAAAGTGGAATTTACTGTATCAATTTCTTGTATTTGAAATTCAATTATGATTGGGCCTCTGTTATATTGCGATTGATCTGTGCAGTTTTCTGTTTTCTATGCTGCTGCTTACAGAGTTTTCCATGCAGTTGTAATCCTAGATAATTAAGTGCTTCGTCTTGTCGAACTGAAACATCATTCAGATACATACTTGTATTTATGATGTAAGGTAAATGTAACGTGAATAGATTTTAATTAATAAATTTTGTGCCTCAAAGCGACTTTATTTATATGTTGACTATATCAAGTGCAATTTATAATGATCTGTTAACTTTAACGATTGATTATGTGATGATATTTTTACAATATCATGTGCATATGAGCTGATATAATTTTGGTTAGAGAGACTGCTTTCCTGAGGAACTTGAACTGTCACAAATTAATTGGGCTATATAAGTTTAAGCACCACTGCTTTTTTTTTATTAATAGACTTTAAGATATTCTTGAGAACAATATTATATATATTTTGTATATTATTGTTTTGCAAAAAATAAATCTATTTTTACGAACATCAGAATTTGATAAAAATTATTTAAAAAGAAATAGTGAAAAGAGTCTGACTCCAAGTATGTGAATGTCTTCTTAGAAATTGAATTTACCTTAGTTACGACTTCTTGAAACTACATACAGATATTGATGGTCTTTTTTATAGGCTCGACTCTGGTGTGTTGGTATGTTATATTGACCCTATTCACATATATATATATATATGCATGAATGTACCATATGAAAAATACATAGAATCACATTGCTTCATTTTTTAACTCTTGTTAGTAAAACCAATTTTGTTGTAAATGTTCATGGATGCCAATAAAATTAAAAACAGGGTCATAACTCTTTTTTTGCTCTTATATTTTTTATTCAAGGACTCAATCAGACACACTCTCACTCATATGTGAGTGTGAAGAAGGACTAACATTGTTATAAGGACGCCAGTTTGTCGCACAGATTTAAACCGCGTCATATATTGTACAGTTTCCCATACTCTTAAAATTGAATTTAATCTTTTAAAGACATTTTTGGGAAATTTTCATTGTGTTCGCTCGTTTTCTGCTTTTCGAATTCGCATAGTGGCGAAGTTTTTTGGGCGCAACTTTGCTTTCATGCCATGTCAACTTCACTTGCAGCTTCTTGCCAAAAATTATATGCAACAAGAACGAGAACTAACAACAATATATAAAAGCACAATAGAAAAGACAAGATAATAATGAGGTAAACGTTTGAACGATTTTTCTACAACTCTAAACAAACAGCAATCGAATCAATGGAATACATCGAACAATAGCAACTTAGAGTTACAAAGTGAGACTTGGCCTTTGGCAGCTTTCGATTTCCGTTCTTAACGTCAGCGATGTATTCGTGATAAAATGGAAATAAAATAAAATACAATCATCGAATAACAACAGCAAAAACAACAACAACAACAACAACAATAATAAAGGCAACAAAAGAAAATTTTACAATAGAAAAAGAAAGTTATTTTTTGCTTTTCCCATTGTCTTCTTTGCCATATATTTTCACTTCCTTTTCAACTCGTTTCTATACGACAAAAAAAAAAAAAAAAACAAAGAAACATATTGTTATTTTTTATTTATTTATTAAGAAGTAAAATCAACAGTGAATTCTTAAACTACTTAGTTGGAAGTGCACAAGCTGCCATTGCTTTCAGGTCTTAGATTAATAAAGTGAAGTATGAAATTAATTAATGTTAGTTTTATAAATTTTATCAAATTAGTGGATTTAAAAAAATTATGGATCAACTTTATGTTGCTAAGATTTGGATTGCCGGAGGAAGAAGAAGAAGAAGGTGCTCAACGGTTGCAAATTCATTGCAGAGAGGGCATGCATTATTGTTGTGGCCGCACAAGTTAAAGTATACTAGATGTCCATTCGGCCGTTGCTGCAACATTGCTCCAAAAACACATGTATATGTGAAACGATCAAAAATACGACAACAAGACACTCTCTCGATATTGTTTCATTCTCAATGAACATCATATACAGAAAGAAGATGAACTTCATCCTAAAAAAAAATATATTTTTCTCTCAAAATTGAAAAAAAATAGGTATGCAACATCACATTCACTCTGAGGAAAGAATCTTTCCTTGCCATCAGTATTAATGGCCAGAGCATACCTCAGCAAATCAAATCAAATATTTTGGTATCCACTTAGACCTAAAACTCATGGAGCGCTACCATATTCATAAGAAAACCAGAACGAAAAGTATCTTCGACTATGCCGAAGATGTACGCACGCAGCGTGTAGAAAATATTTTTTGTATCGGAGCTATACGATCCAGTAATCCTAGGAGCTGGAAATTTACATGGTTAATAAATAAGGACTAGAAACTTAAGTGTCCTAATTTCAAGGTGATAGCATAAGAAACAAAAAAGTTTATCTAATAAGAACATTAATTTGAGTAGAGGATTGTATGGAAGGTATCCCTTCTGATAGTCCGAGGGTATTGAAAATTTAGTGGCTAATGCATATGAGCCAAACACTTCCAGTTTTCATTTCAATAGCATAAAAAACAAAAAAGTTTTTCTATTAAGAAAGTTAATTTAAATGGGTGTTTGTAAGGGAAGTAACCCTCCTGGTAGCCATAGGATTATGAAATTTAGATGGTTGGTGGAGATGGACCACAAACTCATATTGTCAAATTTTAGTTCGATCGAAGTAGAAGTAAAAAATTTTCAAATAAGAATATAAATTTGCCATTTGGTTTTGTATGGGGGGTACCGTACCCAATGTACCAATGATTTGTACGGGGTAAAAAGAAACCTATGTAAAAAATTTCAGATCCCTATCTCAAAAACTGAGGGACGGACATGGCTAAATCAACTCGTCTTCAATGTCTCCTTCTGTGTGTTACAAACTTCATGGCAAATTTATAATAGTATTAGCTCCCGTGAAAGTAGTAAATTCAAAATGAGCAATGAGATGTGGATGCTTAATTCGAAATCATCATTACTTCTAGAGCACAAAGTGCTTTTTTATAAAGCCATGCTAAAGCCAATTTGGTCATATGGAATGGATAAGTGGGAAACTGTTATGCCCACAAACGTTGAAAAAATGCAGAGAGTGGAGTCAAAAGAACCGCTAATATCCACAGAGACCTGAATATACCCAGTAATGCTGAAAAAGTGGTACGGCTAAACAAAAAAATATACGAACAAACTCAGAGTCCAGAGAGAAGAAATGTATTTATAATCACAAATTGGGTTTAAAATATTCGCTTCCAATACTAATTTGTACAATTCGTATAATCATCTGTTTCAGAGCAATGGCTATGAAATAGAAATTCTCTGTTTTTACTTTATAAGATCTAATGACTTATTGTGAGTTTAAAGGATACAATAATAAAAAATTAAAAAAAAAAATTGTTTCTGTATATTTTGCGCCACAAAAAAAAAGTTTATAAAATTTCCAAGTCGGCTTGATTTTCCAAGATATCTCCAACAATTGTAGTCAATATTTCTGCCAATTTCAGGTAAGCTTTTATGAAATATACGGCTTAACCTTCCTCATAAATCACTTTGTCTATTGGTGAAAGTCACATGAAAATCTGTTCGATATTTTTTGAGATAATCGTGTTCAGATAGACAGGCAAACGCGGCTGGAGGACTTTGTTTTATAATACTCGTAAGTAAGGATATACAATACTAAATGGAATTCAATTTTATCTGAATATTTTTTCCAATGAATCAGCAAAAGAATAAATAAAACTATATTTTTCTCACAACTTCATTCTTGGTGTTAAATATTATTCTAACAAGCTTGCTACATCTTTAAAAATTTTAATGAAACAGCGGCATATCAATGTGGAACTTATATTTGGATCATACAATAAATTAGAAAAATGATTTCAGTGTTCATATCTTTAGTATCAAACTTATAACACAAAAGATATTTACACACAGGCTTTCAATAGACATACTAAAACTAATTTTGATATATTCAAAATACCATAAAATATATTGCGTGGTACTACCGATTGGTAAAAAAAATACCAGTTTCAATGAATTTCGAAGAAATCAATTGATTCTAACATTTCGATTCTTTGATCCACTACGTTTTTTTTTTGGGAAAAGAACCTCAAGTTCGTATAAAAATAAGTATTATTAAAAAGTAAAATAATACAATATTTGATGAATTGTATTTATTGACTATAAATTGAATGGAAAGAAAAAATATTAGGTTATGGAAAACTTTTATGCATCACAGCCCTCACAAGAGAAGTCAAGAGATACTGAGGTTAATTTCAATGATCTAAGGATCCTTAATAGGAATTTACAAAGTCATTAAATATTCACGTAATGTATAAATAAGACATAAAGACCGATATTTCATAGATTTGTAATGAAGGGCAAAAAGAAAACATCAAAGCATTTGCTAAGCTAATGTTAATGGTCTAATATTGGGAAGACTTAAATACATAATCCTTTAACTAGAAGATAACGCAAACTTGTCTTTAAAGAGAGTCTTGGAACTCTTGACTATAGGAGCAGGTATAATTGTGTGTTATGTGTGTGTCAAAAGTTTCCGAACTTTTCAAAAAGAAAAAAAACTACAAAATAGTTTGGATTGAAACTTTGCATTTATTCAAAATAGTCTCCCTCCGACTCAATACAACGATTTGCACGATTTAAAAGTGATTCGAAT
>JBANCV010001075.1:9398-19700 GCA_037040105.1 Amiota albilabris | reverse complement strand
TGTTGTGGGAAAAGATTCTGCCCAATGTGCAACATAATCGCTGGGCTCACCAGTGCCGGTCCAAAGAATGCTCCGAGGCGCCGTTTGATAATTTTGTGCGCCGCACCCCAAGGGTTATTGTTGAGGTCATCGCGTAGGTCCTTCTTTGCATTGATTTCCGCAGCTCAGCACGCTTCGCTTTATATGTGGCCTGCCGGTGTAGGAAATTATCCGTTCTCCTTGCTCTTTGTGCTTGCCTTCTAGAGCTGATGTATTCCATTCTGATTCGTGCAATATCAGCATTACAACAATAAATTGATGTACGCCGATTTTTCCGAGCTCATTAAGCTGTCAACTTGCTGTTGCGTAGACCCTTGCAGGCCAGTAACTCCTTCTAGTTGATAATCTAACATCGATATATCTAGCATACCTATTTTCCATCCGTTCTTTTGCCTTCTTGGGACTGGTATGTAGGCGCGGCGAGGGCATGCATTCGTGGTGTTCACTTCTATTGCATTGTGGTCACTGAGTGTGATGACAACAAGTACTTCCCACTTTGAGAGGTGACCTAGTGGCAAGTGGCAAAAGTGAGGTCAATGCAAAACACTCAGCGGCTGTTTTGGAAAGTCGCCTTGTTCCCCGTATTGAACATGGTGACATCCAGACTAGAAAATGCCTCTAAGACAGCCAGGCCCGTGGCATTGTTTCTAGCAATCCCCCATTCAATCGCCCAAGCATTGAAGTTTCCTGCAATTATAATAGGGTTTATTCCGCGGGCATGGGTTACTAGCTCATCAAGGAACGCATTAAAAGTGGTAAGGTCATCCCTTGGTGGTGCGTAGCAGCTAAATATGTAAATCACTTTGATCCTAGCTTGGACAAAGCCTCTGTGGTTCGATGGGCCACTGACCTCTATTGGGAGTTGGCCGCAGGCCCAAATTGCAGATACCCATGTGTTGTTTAACCGAAGCTCACAGTAAGGTTCACATACAACTAAGATATCCATGTCTCTCTCCGTAATGGTCTGATGCAAAAGATCCTGGGCGGCCTTGCAGTGGTTGAGATTAATTTAGATCAGCTTAGCCATGTTTGTTAAGTTTCACCATCGCACTTTTATACATAGGGTGCCGGAAGCAACCAGTAGGATGATTATTGTTGCCGTCTGTGCAGATTGAGCACTTCGGAGTTGCTTCACAACCCCTAAGTGACCCTTCTTGGGCTGGGGATGGCTGCAGGCTGCACAGATGGCAGAGAAGGCTCTAGCTTCTTAGGTCCCGTTATTGCCTTTACAGTTGGGAGCTGCTCGTCTGGTGCTAATTGTGGTAGACTCGCTTGCTGAACATACATCACCAAATGTGTGCTGGATATGCTTTTTCCAGTCTGCCCTTCTACATCATCCGCTTGCACTGTTGTCAGTAGCCTTCCATGCAGTCTCTTTACCTTCTTTTCGGTTGGTTGACCGGCTGGGAGAGGCGGCATGCGAACACAATCTCCACATAAGCTTGGCTTTGTCTTCGTTTTCCATTAGATGACAACACATAACATTAGATGATACAGGAGTCAAGTTGTCCACTCCTACATCACTGCGGTCATTGAATCTCTATGACTTGGGGCCCGCTTTCTCACCCACCATAGCCGCCGGTACTAGGTTTCCGACACCTTGCACCGTAACTATCGTACTCTCTTCTACTTCCAAATTTGTTTTTCTGTCTGGAATCCTACCCATAGACGTTTACCTTCAGCCAGGAATATTACAGTCGCCCCTAACATGGGAACAGACGCTGATCTGGACGCCGCTCATTCTAGGAACCGTCGCGCTTGGTTTTTATTTCGCCTTCTCGCATCAGCTAACCAACTGACGGGTGTCTCATTCGTCATCGGCCAGAAGCGCTGCGTGGAGGCTGCAAGTTGCTTGGGCTGCACACAAGGATAGTGCTGGACTTCCCCAAGTTAAAGCCAATCAGCGACATTGCCTTGTAGTTGCATCCCCGTGTTAAGGTGTCTGTGTGGGTATGTTAATGGGCAAGCATCGTGCTACCTGTGCGATGTGCAAGGGGGAAGAGAGAAGAATGAAAGAATGAAATAGTCAAAGCAGCATAAGGTGGATGTGTCAGTATTTGTATGAGCCTTTTCGGTCGTTACGAAAATCGTAAAGACACTTAATTTTTTGGCACTAAACAAACAAATGAAACTCACCGCTTTTTTTCCATAAATTTTCATATAAATAACCTAAAATAATGAATTAATTTTTCAAAATGGGTTTTGTTGTTGCGCCAATTATTTGTTGTAATTACCAAAAAATACCAAATTTTCTTGTAATGAATAAAAAAAAATTGTTTTTTACAAACATCATGTCATTAGCGCCGGTCATCATCTGGGTCGCAAGGCAGCTCGTTAACCAAAATATGCAATTACATCAATTTGAAATTTACTCTACCGAAACGAAAGATATTGCACATCAATAAGAGCACTCACTTTGATTAACTCAGTCTTTCTTCTGACGTTGATGAGTGCGGTTATAGATAACTTTTTGCGAATTCTTTCTGTTTGTTTATATTCAAAAAGCTTTTCTATTAAATTTCGTTATACAAAACCTATTGTTCAGTTGTTACAGTTACATAGTAAAAGCAAAAACAATTTGTGCAAGCAGACACTATGTCTAATGCTTGGTGTTGGCAAGCCGAGTATGCA
The DNA here is from genome assembly GCA_037040105.1 of Amiota albilabris. NCBI lineage: Eukaryota > Metazoa > Arthropoda > Insecta > Diptera > Drosophilidae > Amiota > Amiota albilabris. The sequence continues at coordinate 17,030 of JBANCV010001075.1, read as the reverse complement.
CAAGCTGAAGTACAAGCTGAAGCGCAAAGTAAGCTCACCAATAATGCAAAAGAAACGGTATTGTCAAGCAAAAAAAAAAGTAAGAAAACTGCACCGACTGGGAGTTCCTCTACAAGTACTCCATCCAGTGTTTTAAAGGGAAGTGCTCCATTGGCCAATCTTCTATCAAATCGTTTCTCATCCTTAGCTTTTGAAGAAATGGATTCAGGCGAAGACCAGGTCAGTCTAGATAAAGTGAACGAAATAAATTCAGGTGAAATTCAGGTCAGTCCCGAAAACATTAATAGTGAGCCGAAACCTCCACCTTTATTTATTCCTGCGGTCACAAATATCCAGGATGTGATTCAACAATTCAATAATTGCATTGTTAAGGGTTCATTTACCTACAAATCAAACCAAAACGGCCAATTGAGAGTAATGATTACGTAATACCAGTGAAAACTTTCCAAAGAATAGACAGCATCTTAATTTGAATAATATTGTGTACCATACATGTCAGTTGAAACAGGAGAGAGCTTATCGAATTGTCATAAAGAATTTTCATCATTCCACATCAACTGAATACATAGAGTATTAGTTAGAGAGACTTGGTCATAAAGTTAGACGCGTCACCAAAGCAAATAGTCGCATAAATAAGCAACCGCTTTCCATGTTTTTTGTTGACCTGGAACGTTGTGTCAACAATAAAAATGTTTGCACCATAACGCGCCTCTGTAGTGCTCTTGTCAAAATCGAAGCCCCCAAGAAATTCAATGAGTTAGTACAGTGTCACAGGTGTCAGGAATTTGGACACACAAAAGGGTATTGCAACAAGCCATTTAGGAGTGTGAAATGTGCATTAAATCATTGTTGTCAAGAGTGACAAAACTGCACTGGCAAAATGTTTTCATTATGGAAAAAGCCACACCGCTTCATATAGAGGATGTGAGGTGTATCAAGAAACACTAAGAAGTACGAACAATTCCTCACACAAAAATGTTCGTAGACCCATGAGTCCGGTAGACAAAACATCAAATTTATCTTGTCCAGTTTCTAGTGGACTAAGCTACTTGAAAGTCACAAAAGCATCAAATCAAAAAAATCAAAAGTATGAACCTGACAAAAGTAATTTCGAAGAGCCTAGAAGTGAATCAAACAATGTTAACGCCAGACTTGACAAACTCGAGAAGCTGATGTTAGAACAAATGCTGTGCACAGATAAAATGCTTGACCAAATGTCCAACTTAATCCAATTATGCACGTCACTTATAAATAAAAATGCATACAAGCCTTAAAATTCTTTTATGGAATGCTAATGGTGCATTTCAACACATGCATGAAGTCGAACACGTCACTAAGTCTCAGCATGTAGACATTGTTCTGCTAACTGAGACACATTTTATTGATAAATGTTACTTCAAAATTTTTGGTTATGAAGTGATTGCAACCAATCATCCTACTGGTACCGCTCGAGGGGGATCGGCGATAATCATTAAAAAAAGCATAAAAGTTTCAATCTGCACACCAATTTTACAACATTGGGCACAAGTCACGACTGTTATGCTGCACATGATCACTGGGAGTACAAAAATTGCTGCAGTATATCTACCTCCAAGACATCAAGTTACTCAGGGAATGATCAAATCAATATTTGATTCGTTAAGTCACAACTTCAAAATCGGAGGAGATTTTAGCGCCAAGCATAAATGGTGTGGATCCAGAACTAACAACGCCAAAGGAAAAGAACTCTTAAAATGCATTAGTTCAGATAACTACTCCTTAAGTAGTACAGGTAACCAACATATTGGCCGTTAGACCCGATTAGACATCCGGATGTACTGGACATAACAATACATCTTGAGATTGATAAAAAAAAGACTGAACATTGGTGATTACCATGATCTATGTTCTGATCACTCGGCTGTAATTATCCTTCTGAATATCCCGGTCAATCTAAAAATTCGATATAAAAGCTTACTCAAGAATAACACTGATTTAGATCTATTCCGCAGATGGTTAGATGAAGAGATTAACTTAAAAAAACGAGCAGGATATTGATGACACTATCGAATGGCTTAAAAACAAAATTCATGAAGCAGCTGACATAGCTACTCCGAAACATAAACACAGTAATCCTACTTACAAAAACTACTCATTACTACTCATACTCCAGCGAAATTAGAATGCTAGTGACTGAAAAAAGAAGATTGCTACGCATCTGGCAACGAACACATTCTCAAAGTGACAAAAATGCTTTTAATAGACTTGCAAAACAATTAAAATCAAAACTCGCCGATTTAAGAAATGTTGCCATTGGAGATTTTCTTGAAGCAGGTGAACCGAATGGACCTGAGTGTGACCTATGGAGAGCAACGAAGTACCTCAAGCATCCCATACAGAGAATATCACCGCTCAAAAATTCAAATGGAGAATGGTGTCACAACAACAAAGTTGAAGCTTTTGCCTCCCATCTAGAACAACAATTCACTCACTTTCTGTTATGTAGTCCGGCGGAGGAAGAAGTGGAACACGCTCACAATGTCCCTTGCCAGCCTAGCCCATCTTTGAATCCAATCAGACTCTAAGAATTCCAAACTGAAATAAAATCGCTTAACACAAAGAAATCTAAAGGGTACGATGGAATTGATGCTGCAACCATAAAAGCCCTACCAACTAAATGTGCTGTTAGTACACATTTTCAATGTTTGCTTCAGGCTTGGTCATTTCCCTAGTCAATGGAAATGTGTCGAGATTATTCTCATATCTAAACTAGGGAAACCTGAACAAGAACTTACATCTTACAGGCCAATCAATCAGTTTGTTAGGGGTTCTCTCGAAAATATTTGAAAAAATATTTGTCCGCAGAGTGCTGCCTATACTGGAGGAAATATTACCTAACCATCAGTATGGTGTTCGGCGCAAACATGGTACACCTGAGCAAGTACATCGAGTTGTTAATGAAATAATCAAAGCATTCGAAGAAAAGTAATACTGCGCTGCTGTATTCTTGGATATCAAACAAGCCTTTGACCGGGTGTGGCATAAAGGGCTTCTTTACAAAATCAAAAATAATCTACCTTCACCACAATTTCATTTCCTGAGATCATACCTGACCAATAGAAGATTTTATGTCATAGTTGAAGATGCCTATTCGTCGATCAAAATTGTAAAATCCGGTGTCCCTCAAGGTTGTGTATTGGGTCCACTATTTTATACCCTTTATACTGCAGATATGCCTAACCCAACTGTGGAAGAAATGACAATTGCCACTTATGCAGATGACACAGCGATATTAGCCAGGTCATCAAGTATCAGCTGTACTACTCAATTATTAAAACAGCAACTTCGAGACAGCGAATCTTGGATGTGTAGGTGGAACATAGTGGTAAACTCTGAAAAATCAACACAATCAACTGTTTTTTCATTACGTAAAGTTCCAGCTCATCACTCCGTTTTAAGCACTTAGATATCAAAACAAAGAGCATATATTGGTTAATTGGCCAAACATCAAAACTCAGCCTTGGAAATAAATTAAGGCTCTTCAAATTCATCCTGAAGTCAGTTTGGACGTATGGCATACAGCTTTGGGGAACTGCAGCTAAATCCAATATTGACATGGACATTAACATATTATACAAAGGTATCGAAACCTAACACTACGTAAACTCACTGGTGCGCCATGGTATATTCGCAACGACGATCTACGCAGAGACCTACATATATCAACAGTCATAGAAGAAATTGTCCGATTCAGCAAGAGGTACGCTGAAAGGCTCAGACCACACCAAACCTACTGCCATACAAACTCCTCAGCACAAACTCCACACAACGCAGACTTAAAAGAAACCATCCTATGGACCTACATCAAAATGATATAAATCAAACTTATTAAAAAAGAAAAACAACAGCATAACTTGTATCGATATTGCAAAAACAATGATGTGTCTCAAAAAAATTCATATTTTACTGCTATTGCATAAAACTACAAGAGCAAACAGCAAGCACCCAAACAAGGCAAGAAAAACCAAGAAAGCAAGATTATTAAATTAAAAAATACTTGCAAATTTACGTACTTGCAAATTCCCTTCAACTAAAAAGTTAAAACACCACCACAAAAAACAGCAATGCAGAAGAATTCACAAATTGAAAATTATAAAGGAATACACAAAACAAAAAAAAAAAAGATATCTCCGACTATGCCGAAGATGTAATCCTCTTCACGCAGCCCCTAGAAAACGTTTTTTGTATGGGAGCTAAACAATCCAGAAATCCCAGGATCTTGAAATTTACAGAGTTAATGAATATGAATCAGTAACTTATTGTGTTCAAATTTCAAGTTTTTTTTGTAGTAAAACAAAAGAAATTGAAATTTTAGTGGCTAATGTATATGGGTCAAACACTTCCAGTTTTCAGATTTTATTTCGATATTTTCTAATAAGAACGTTAATTTAAACGGTGTTTTGTATAGGGGGTACCCCTCCCAGTGAGCCGATTCGGCTAATTACCACAAACGTGCTGCGCATGGAAAAAAGTAACCTATATACAAATATCCACAAATTCAGTTAATAAGTCGGCAAGGATGTCATTGGTGTTATAAGTTCTTATTGATGCAGTAGAGATGGGAACTCACCTATAAGCGAAATACTTTGCGTTCGATTAGTTGCCGACGTCCTTGATAATGTTGGCGAGATCTTGAACCACTTTGACTGCAATCCTGATGAACTCTGCGGGAGTTCCAGAAGATGCTGCGACCACAGGCTGAACAACTTCGAGGAATCGTTTCGACCATAATCCCTTCAGAGCTGCATCACTTATGGTATTGCCTACCACCCGGTTCATTTCGAAATACACCTCAGAGTTGTGACAAAATTCTGTTAAGGCAACGTTGTTCACTCTCCGCGATATGCTCTATAATTTTCTTTCTCACGTATTAAAAACGGTCGCTGGTTGGCAATGACTCAAATGCGTCGCTGAGTTGTGCAATGATGTTTATATCCAGCCTTGATAACACTGTAGCCATTTTCTTTAGGTCGTCTTTCATACCTGATGCAATGAACCAAAAATCCATAGCAGTAAACCAAGCCTCAATTTTTGTGCTGATCATCTGAGGTATCGATAGTCTGGCGTGTGCCATGTCCACCTCATTGCCCCACATAATGCTCGATGACGAAGTACCGACAGAAGGTTGTGTAGCGGCTCCACCGCCGGCAACAGTAATTTTCGTTTCTGCGGGGCCACCAATTTGGCGATTCGATTCCATTTTTATACTCTTCACGGAAGTGAAAAGTATTATAAGTTTACCATGAAGTTTGTAACAAACAGAAGGAGACATAGAAGACCACAAAAAGTATATATATTTGTGACCAGCGTGACAAGACGAGTTGATCTACCCATGTCCGTCTGTCAGTTTGTCGGTATGTATATATGCGAACTAGTATCTCAGTTTTTGAGATAGGAGCTGAAGCTTTCTTTTTATCATACGCAGCACATTTGTCGGAATCAGCTGAATCGGACCACTAGAAGCGGTTCCTCCCATACAAACACCCAACTCAAATTCATGTTCATATTAGAAAAGGTAGTGCCACGTGAGTCTTCGGCCCAACTGGATACCAAGATATTTGATTTAATTTTTCTGAGATATGCTCTGGCCATTAATTCTGATGGCCGGCCAAGATTCTTTCCTCAGACTGAATGTGATGTGTACGCATTTGGATTCGTTAACCCCTATTCTCAAAGTTTAACGCCAATATTCTATGATTTTGTAGACGTATATGGTACAAATAAGATGGGGCCCAGAACGCTGCCCTATGGAAGTCCAGCATTTTACAGGGCCGGGTGAAGAATTTTTTTTTGGTTCACTACAAATTGTCTATTTGTGATATAGTTTTGTGACAAGAAATGTACATTAACAGGCATTAATCTACTGATTTTTTGATTTAGGTCACAGTTCCAAGCCTTATCTCGGAAAAAGCCTTTTGTATAACGGAGGTAATCCGATAAACTTGCTCAAATGTAGAATGTTTTGCTCTGAACGAAAATTGGTGTCGAGGAATAACATTTCCTCGTGAATGGCAGGCATTATTTCTTGTAAAAGAAGTTTTAACAAGCACACAGTTAAGAAAGCATTGGTAAGAGGCTAATTCGCCTATATGAAGAAGCTTGGCTTGCGTCTTTCCCGGGCTGACAATCATTACAGTTTGAAATATTTTCCAATCTTTAGGATAGTAAGCAGTACGAGAGATATCATTCAATATGTGAATAATGTGTGAAATTGCAGTATTCGGTAGCTCTTTTAGCATTTTGACGTTATTTTATCATGGCCTGGAGTCTTTTTTGCTTAAGTTGCTATATTAATTTAATAAAGTTTTTTGTTTTGAAAACTATTGGCTTACTTGGCGGATTAAGCAAAATATATGGAATACTTGTGGCTACGGGGTATACAATATATTTGGTGTGAAAACAGAGTGCACGAGTTCAGCAAAAATACACACTTTTTGAGAAGCGGTGCGTGTCCAGTCTCCATTACTTAGTCGAATAACGAGGAAATGGTGACTCGTAGAGAATAGGGTGATTTAGGTTTTAGTTGCTTTCCATATGAATACTGTGTTTATTCAGAAGGATTAAGATTAGTAAGGAAATCGTGTCTTTCTTTTTCTTTCCTTAGAGCGCAACGTAATTTGGCTGTGTATCCTGTCAGAAACTTTTTAGGATTTGGGGAACGGTGTAGTTGCCTGCCATAGCATTCTTATCTCTCCTTTCCTTAACCAAGGCTTCAACCGAATCATCAATGTTATGAATAGGGGAAAATCGACACTTTTTAGATGTTACTGTTCTAGCTGCTAAGTGTAGCAAATCAGTCAGTGCCCTTATTTGTTTGTCAATTTCGTCATTAGTCTTTATGAAAACGTTGGTTTGGACATAAGTCCTTATAAATTTGCGATGATTTACCAATTTATACAATATATTTTATATACTCTTGTGTGTATATATATATTTTATATATTGGAACGGACCATGTAAATTGCTTAAGTCAAGCTTACTATCTATTGAGAATGGTCGGAGGACAGTTCTAGCGACGAAGTTGCTGTTATGTCTTTACGTTCCAAGCCCATGGAGGCACCAACTTGGGACCAAGCTTCGGAAAAAACTCTTTAAACTGATTATCGGTTATAATTTGAAAAGGCGGGCAATACACAGCTGCACTAATCATATTGTGAGAATATTCTGGAGATATTCTTCGCTAACCTCCTCTACTAAACAATATTTTAATCCTCTTTTTATCAAAATTCCAGTGGCTCCACGGGCCAAATTTCTAGGATGCTTAGTATCGTACAAAAGATAATCTGGTATTCTGAAACAATTTTTATTTGTGAGAAAAGTTTCACATATAAGCATAATTGTCAATATTATTTGATAATAGAAAATTTTCTACTTCCAGCTTATGCTTGGTAAGACTGTTAGCGTTAGAGTTTCAAAATTATGGTTTGTTTAAGAGGGTTAAGCATAAGCATTGATTGATTCCTAATTTTACAGTCGAAAGTGATTAAGAGTTTGTAACATAGACTCTATGCCACTTACATTCAAGTTACTCGATTGTTGAGTTGGGTTGTCTTTGAGTACGTTTGCGTAAGTTGAAATTTGCGATTTAGTCAT